>OY292394.1:37114881-37358387 GCA_958496205.1 Idaea biselata | reverse complement strand
TATGAACATTAACTATAACTAAGCCAGATCCAGGAAATTGATTTACTACTCGAGTCGACCAATGCTAGAGTAAACAATCGGCAGTAATATCACCGAATATCTAATCTAACAGAATAACAGCTTCTTACAATCCGGCGGCGTAGGTACCTACTTTACTACATGCGCAGCTATGTGTGCGTGACTTCTCACCGCTTTCCACTCGGGTTTGCCGAGGCCGCCCGAAGCGCCTACTCGGCTCTCGGCACACTGTCGGTGAGAGTGGTCACGCACACAGAGATACGCATGTAGTGGGTACTATTTATGTATTCTGTGGTAGTGGAGTACCTACCGCGGGCTTGTATGAAGCTGTTGTTCTGGTGGATTAGATATTCGGTGGTAATATACTATCTTAGGTAAACAAGACAAGTGTAGTATCTAGGAGACATGTCTAATCCGGTGATAGATCGCCTCAATAGCAATTGATTGTTTTATATTATGTTTACTAGCTGTGCCTTGCAATTTCACACGAGTAAGCTTCGATCTCGTGGGAGTATGGGGATAAAAAGTAGCCCTTGTGTTATTACAAAGCTTTAGCTATCTACGTACCTTATTTCATAGCTATTGGTTGTACGTGAACGCCAAAGATGCTTGTGAAGTAGCGGCAAAAACCGAATAAGGTTCTCCATTAAGAGGAGTATATACGCCAACGACCTTGAAACTGAAAATCCCTGTCGGGCTCATCGAAAATTGTTGATTATTTCATGACGGAATGTCGTAGAACTTTTTTTTGTGCACAGATTGTAGGTGACATTGTTTCCTACAAGAACCTCCTATTGGTGCAAAGCCTATCCAAATTTTAGACAAAAAATGTCTGATTTGGCTAAAATGTCGATAGGCTTCAATACGTTTCGACATATTTGTATGGAAACTGCACTAAAATATCGGAAACAATGTCGCCTACAATCTGTACACAAAAAAAAGTTCTACGACTTTCCGTCATGAAATAATCAACAATTTTCGATGCGCCCGACATGGATTTTCAGTTTTTCAGAATAGGGCCCTTAAGCTACCGTGGTTTTCAATATCAACCTCGATTAGCAGTTGATCTCGGTTGTTATCTCTAATAGCAGTCGTTAGGTCGAGTTAGAGGCCTTAGGGCGACCTGAAAACTCTAACACTAGGTGAGCCACACCACTACACGAAAAAGAAGAAGAGAAACAATTCAAACCTTTTAGGCCCGGCGCACATTACGAGCATCGTCACGGCTGAGGATTTTAGTTGGAAAATAGCATTATACATTAACTTCATGGCAATAAAGTAGAAATTTCCATGATATATGGTCGTAGTAACAAAAATACCGCTTCGGCATGCTTGAGGCGGCTCAAGCATACCGAAGCGGTATTTTTGTTACTACGACCATCATAGTTCCCGATAGTGTGCGCTTGCATGTAGGGATGCCGAAAGATCCCTTTCCTTGCCGATGCTCATAATGTGCGCCGGGCCTTAGGGATAAACAACAACCACTAGTCAACGACATGGTTATTATAAAATGAGTTTTAAGGCCAGACCTGGTTTAAACCATGATTTAGGCATAGTAGATCATGGTTTAAACCAGGTCTGGCACTTAAAACTCATTTTATAATAACCATGCTAAAGTCTAAAAATGTGTGAAAAAACAATAACAATGTGAAGTTTATCTGCTTTATTAAATATCCAATACCCGCTCGAATAGAATGAAAGATCAAATATTAGGCTCCGAGTTGTCTACAGCATTGTTTGCGCGCGGAGAACAAACACTCACAGTTATTGCTCTGTTGGTCTGTTGGTCATTCGATATTTGAACCTGATATTCGATATTGCATTACTAACGGCTTTATTCTATTTTATTTTATATTTATATAGGCTTAACGTCTCTAACTTGACCTAACGACTTCTATCAGAGATAACAACCGGAATTAACTGCTTAACGTGCCTTCCGAAGTACAGAGGAGCTCGTTCCCACACAAATTATAGGTCACCTATCCAAGTACTAACCGCTCCAAGCGTTGCTTAACCCGCACGACCATTCAAGATCGGCAGGGGCAGCTAGGCCAATGAGCTCCTCAGGCAGGTATAGAAGCATAAGATATTACTCGAATATAATAAATAAATAATCTTCTTCTTCTTCTTCTTTTCGCACCTAGTGTTCGTTTTCAGATCGCCCTAAGGCCTCAAGGCCTAAGGGCTAATAAATAATAATAAATAATTACAATCTGTGTACACAGCGCAATCTAGTACCGTGGTAAGCTACTTAGCTTGTGTTACGGTAACTAGATAACGGATATAATACTTAAATTTATTTCACACTTGTAAATACATAACAATTCTTCTCTATATATAAAATTTCCATGTCATAATGTTAGTTACCGTACTCCTCCGAAACGGCTTTACCGATTTTTACCAAATTTTATATGCGTATTCAGTAGGTCTGAGAATCGGCTACTATCTATAATTCATAAGGCAAAACAACGTTTGCCGGGTCAGCTAGTTGTTCATATAAATATTATACATCGAATGACCCCCTATATTGGTATAGGGGGTCATTCGATTCCATAGTTACGTGAAACCCCTTTTGTATATCCCAACGTTGACATGAATAGAGCTCCATTTGTCATAATATGTCTTTGCTAGGTATACCTCTATCAGAAGTTAGGAAAACAATTAATTGCTCCTTCATTGTGCGTTCACAATACAAAGAGATACCTCCGCATTCCGTATTGGAGAACAATAGAACGGGGCTCGTATAGGAAACGAGCGGGAACTGCCTTTTATTTCATTATTCCTGAATTGTAGTTTAGTTTATATATCATTTATTCAATCAAAAACAACATACAGATAAAAAAAAACAATAAAAAAGGTGAAAAACAAACAAACAACACTAGTTTAGTTTAGTTTTAAATAAATATATTGTGCTATAGTATAGCATTCATTTTTAGTACGAAACTATATCGCTTCATCCATTCATGAGCTTCGATGCCACAGACACAAAGATATAGTCACCTCAAATCAAACTTATAACACCCTTCGTTTTCCATCGAGGATTAAAAACTGTATCAAAAACGCTTTATCCGTTTGGGAGCTGCGATGCCACAGACAGATACACAGACACCTTAAACTTGTAACAATTAAACCCTATGTTTTTGTCGAGTGTTAAAAACAAAAAAAAACTTAGGTAAAAATCGCTTACTGGGTATCAGGTACTAAAATTTTTGAAAGCAGTAACCGCTTTATTCATTCATGAACTAACATGCCACAGAAATATCAATAAATATAAATAAATAAAAAAATATCAAACTTTCAAAACCCTTGTTTTTCCATCGAGGGTTAAAAACAAAAAAACACCATATTAAAATGGCTCCGTTTGTGACCTACGTTGCCACAGACAGACACACAGGCACATTAAACTGAGAAATCCCACTTTTTTTCCATCGGTGGTTAAAAACAAAATAAAACTACATTAAAATGGCTTCATCCGTTCGTTAGCTACAATGCCACAGCAGACACACAAACACATAGATACACAGGCACCTCAAACTTAGGTATATAACTCCCTTCTTTTTCCATCGTAGTTTTAAAAAACACGTTAAAATCAATTCACCTAATTTAATACGATTCACATATTAAAATCGTTCGATCCGTTTAAGAGCTACGATACCACAGACAGATATTCAAACACCTTAAACTGATAACACCCCTCTTTTTCCATCGGGGGTTAAAAACAAAAAAAGCATAAAGCAAGATACCTAATACAAGAGACGCGATAAAATCTCAAAATACCAATTAGAACTCAAGGCCGTAGATAAGTCGACCGCACTGTTTAAATTGCAAATAAGCGAGAAGACTAGACCTTCGGGCACGCGAGGCGACTTGCCGCAATATCTACCAGTTTAGGTACATAAGTACCTATTATCTAGGTACATTGTTGTCTGGACCAAGGCCGGGACGAAACTGAGACATAGTTACTGGTTAGTTTAATGAGAAAATACTTCGGAACCATTCTGTTAAATGTGTGGAAAAATAAGGTCGCCGAATCCTGACGACACGTATTTTTGGTGCTTTTGTAAGGGACTGCCAAAGCTTAGGTTGAAACCCTTTGTGGTTAAAATAAAGTGTGAACTGAATCCATTGTTAATTATTAGGTTTTTACAATTTCAAAAAATATAGGGGGAATTCGCAATGAAACGGACGTGTTTTGAAACGGACACTATCGAAAATATTTTAAATAAACCTCATTTTAACCCGACTGCCAAAGGAGGGTTATGTTTTTTTTTTCGGTTTAAGTCGCGTTGCTTTTAATATATCACGCATTCTTCAACGCCCAACGTTTCGGACGTTTCTTGCTTCAGTCTACCCGTGAGCAAGAGGTGTGGAAAGACCTATTTGTTGTATTTTAAATGTATTAGGTAATGTAACTTATTATAAAGTCGAAAACAAATAAATTCAGGGTTTTAAGACAGTTTTTAACATAGTTATTTCTCGCAATTGGGAAGACTTCTTGACTTAACCTGCCTACTGACTTTGACTTCATTTTGTAATAAAATAAACCCTTCAAATGCACCCCTGTACTTATAACGGATGACTAACTTTATGTAACGTTTGTCCTTAACTGTGACATGAAGTTTCAAAGTTAAGAAACAGTGACAAACGTTACATAAACTTAGTCATCGTTTATAGTAAGTAAGGGGAAATGTTTAAATATAACTATCTTATTTTTAAACTATGCTGCTTTGTGAACTGACATTGTTAATAACGTTTTTCCTCAAAAAAACACAAAACATCGAAACCAAACGAGGAACGAAACTTCCAAGACAGCGACTGCCACAATCAGAGACACCCCATTTAACATTTCAAATACTTCGGATTCCTAACGAACGCCGAAAATGTATCTCACCGTTAAACTGCAAAGACATTATCATAATAATAAATTTGATTATTAAAACACTTCGACCATTCAAGTTGGTCTACTAACTTCCACACCATTTTCCAATTAACAAATTTTCGACACGTAACCGGGCAATATAGCTCGGGAAAGTAGCTCAAAACGAAATTTATGACCGATTTTATATCCCGTCGGAGCCGATTACTCGGTGGGACTTCGGACGACCAGCCTGGACCGAGCTCTAGGGTGGCCCCGCTCTCGTAAAACTTGGGAAAATTTCAACATGAAACACAGCTACGAAGTTACGAGTCTTTACCTCGTTATTATTATTGACGTCGGTAATTTCATGAAATAATGAGTTTGAATAAAACTATTTGGGTCAGAATTTTCTTTATTTTTCACTTTTATTGGTCACTTGGTTATGGTAAAATTTTACCACACGGGTAGTGTATTTCACGTACAATTCAAATAATATCTTCTTCTGAGATAGGTGCTTTAAACAAGATACCAGATAAAAAGGCTGTGACTATTAATCAATTATTTCGGAACTGTTTAAATAGGTTTTGTACTTACATAAGTGGGTGTTTCTTTGAGAATGTGCACATCGCGCGGCGTTACGTGAATAACGTACTTAATTAACATTAATATGATAGCGGTGGTAGTTTATAAATCAATCTAATTGTCTTCTATTTGGCGCAAAAGGTAATTTATAAAAAGAGTTATCATAGTACTAAAGGTTACATGAAATCTGTTCAAATTCTAATTACCAGTAATGTCCCATTTCCCCGATTACAACAAACTTTGTCATAATATTAGGAAATATGTGTGAAGAATTAAATTCTGGAAAAAGATTTTTGAAATAGGATATTTAAGGTTAACTATGAAATTGGTAATATTACATAAAGAACATACTTTCATAATTTTATAATCATTTGTAAAATGTCCCAACATTAACCGCCTAATTACCGTTTATGACGATGGTCACCCTTGTATTTTTGAATGCTTCGTCGTATGCACTGCGCTTGATTTATCAACGCTAAAACGCCAGTGGTCGCTCGAACGTGGGACAGACGGACGTGTGTCACATTGAGTTGGAGTGAAGAAAAATCGGAAATTATTGTTTCGATAGTGTGTTGTTACGGTTTGATCCTCAGTACCGTATTCGCTTTTTAAAGGTTATTTAATTATTTATTTGAATAAAAACTATATCATACGAGCTCGTCTATTTCTGAATTTTAGCTTTAATTTTCTAATTACCGTTTGTCTCATTACCTGACTTTACCATTCATTTTATTATAACGGTAATGAGATTTTCGAATGGTAATTATAATATCAGTTAAATAAATCCTTTATTAGGTTATATTCTAGCCACTAGATTGTGGCAATAGGTTTCTCGGATGAGTATGAGTAGTAAGGTAGAGTAGCAGTACTAGGGTAGGGTAGAGTAGTAGGGTAGAGTAGCCATAGTAGGGTAAGGTTACAGTAGTAGGATAGAGTAGTAGTAGGGCACGGTAGTAGTAGTAGAAGGGTAGGGTAGTAGTAGGGCAGGGTAGTAGTAGAGCTAAGTAGTAGGGCTGGGTAGTAGTAGGGCTGGGTAGTAGTAGAGCTAGGTAGTAGTAGGGCTGGGTAGTAGTAGGGCAGGGTAGTAGTAGAGCTAGGTAGTAGTAGGGCTGGGTAGTAGTAGAGCTAGGTAGTAGTAGGGCTGGGTAGTAGTAGGGCAGGGTAGTAGTAGAGCTAGGTAGTAGTAGGGCTGGGTAGTAGTAAGGCTGGGTAGTAGTAGAGCTAGGTAGTAGTAGGGCTGGGTAGTAGTAGAGCTAGGTAGTAGTAGGGCTGGGTAGTAGTAGGGCAGGGTAGTAGTAGAGTTAGGTAGTAGTAGGGCTGGGTAGTAGTAGAGCTAAGTAGTAGTAGGGCTGGGTAGTAGTAGAGCTAGGTAGTAGTAGGGCTGGGTAGTAGTAGAGATAGGTAGTAGTAGGGCTGGGTAGTAGTAGGGCAGGGTAGTAGTAGAGCTAGGTAGTAGTAGGGCTGGGTAGTAGTAGGGCAGGGTAGTAGTAGAGCTAGGTAGTAGTAGGGCTGGGTAGTAGTAGAGCTAGGTAGTAGTAGGGCTGGGTAGTAGTAGGACAGGGTAGTAGTAGAGCTAGGTAGTAGTAGGGCTGGGTAGTAGTAAGGCTGGGTAGTAGTAGAGCTAGGTAGTAGTAGGGCTGGGTAGTAGTAGAGCTAGGTAGTAGTAGGGCTGGGTAGTAGTAGGGCAGGGTAGTAGTAGAGTTAGGTAGTAGTAGGGCTGGGTAGTAGTAGAGCTAAGTAGTAGTAGGGCTGGGTAGTAGTAGAGCTAGGTAGTAGTAGGGCTGGGTAGTAGTAGAGATAGGTAGTAGTAGGGCTGGGTAGTAGTAGGGCAGGGTAGTAGTAGAGCTAGGTAGTAGTAGGGCTGGGTAGTAGTAGGGCAGGGTAGTAGTAGAGCTAGGTAGTAGTAGGGCTGGGTAGTAGTAGAGCTAGGTAGTAGTAGGGCTGGGTAGTAGTAGGGCTGGGTAGTAGTAGGGCAGGGTAGTAGTAGGGCTGGGTACTAGTAGAGCTAGGTAGTAGTAGCAGGCCTCCATCACTCCATGTACTTGCGCGCTATAATTACCTACCGCCTCTCGGACCGCCGGCGATCCAAGTTCAGTGCGGTTGTCGCAAGCGAAGCGCGCGCACGTTGTACGTTACGTAAAATTGTTTGTTCGATTTCGAATTTTTGCAACATTAAAGTTTAATAATGGGTACTTTAGAGATGGTAAGAAATACATACAACACTATATTAAAGTTAAACAATTGTAAATACAATAAATGATTTTCTTAAAATGGTGTTGTTATTTATTTTACTTTACTTAATGTACAACTCAACTATTATATTATTATAGCTGACCCGGCAAACGTTGTTTTGCCTTATAAATAATAGATAGTAGCCGATTATCAGACCTACTGAATGCGTATGTGGAGTTTGGTGGAGATCGGTTCGTCCGTTTCGGAAGAGTACGGTAACTAACACTGTAACATGGAAATTTTATATATTAGAAGAAGAAGAAGAAGATACCTACACTCTATGGTACAACCCTAACGCTTAAACTGTGGCGTAGGTAAATTCTGAACACAAAGGAATTGCGCTCTTATGAGCTAAGTAGTAAGGCGCGATTTCGAATGAACCAGGTGCGTCGGAAATTTTGTAGGCTATTAAAATGGCGGCTTTCTTCAAGATCAAAGCGGTGCAGCTTCTGTACGTAGTACTATTATTTATTCTGTGGTAGTAGGGCTGGGTAGTAGTAGAGCTACGTAGTAGTAGGGCTGGGTAGTAGTAGAGCTAGGTAGTACTAGGGCTGGGTAGTAGTAGAGCTAGGTAGTAGTAGGGCTGGGTAGTAGTAGGGCTGGGTAGTAGTAGAGTTAGGTAGTAGTAGGGCTGGGTAGTAGTAGGGCAGGGTAGTAGTAGAGCTAGGTATTAGTAGGGCTGGGTAGTAGTAGAGCTAGGTAGTAGTAGGGCTGGGTAGTAGTAGGGCAGGGTAGTAGTAGGGCTGGGTAGTAGTAGTTAGGTTAGGTTTGGAATAATATTTTCACCATTAATAGGATTTATTATTATTAAAATATTTAAAAATACTTTGATAGGTAATTTACAAAAGTCCAAGAACAAAATTTTATAAAAGTCTACAGCAACCTCCTTTCCATTAAAACTTGCCCTCATCAATAAACATTATACAATATAAATAATTAATTATGTTAATTACTTACTATTATATATATATATATATATATATATATATATATATATATATATATTTAGTGAAATCTATACTAATATTATAAAGCGGAAGAGTTTGTTTGTTTTTTTGTTTGTTTGTTTGTTTGGTTGTTTGTTTGTTTGTTTGAACGCGCTAATCTCAGGAACCAATGGTCCGATTTGAAAAATTCTTTCGGTGTTAGATAGTCCATTTATTGAGGATGGCTATAGGCTATATTATATTTTCAAAAAAAATAGGGATCCTTACTAAAAGTTCAATAATGTAACACCAAGGTGTGAAAAAAATGACCAAAAAATTCCTTACGCCGCGTGCGCTGTGAAAACTATTGGATATATTATTTTTTTTTTATTTATTTATTCTAAAGAATCAACAGCACTTAATATTAGTTTAAAACAGCTCTTAGAAAAAACAGACTGCCAATAACAGATTCCTACTTTTTAAAAAAACTAAATAACGGTTTTTCATTCGTCGCTTCCAAGAAAACTACTTAAATACCTAATGCATATTATGCAAACAGAGAACAAAAAGTAATCAAAATTAATAATAAGATACGTACACAAACAGCAACCCATCGGGAGGGGGGAAGGAGAGGGAAGTGAGAAGGGACAACCAAGGGAGGGGAAAAAAAAAAAAAATAGAACAAAATAGAATAGAACAAAACTATGTATTACAACTTTGTAGAACATGTCTACAAAATACATCGCGACACCATATGTCTAACTATTGTAGTTATCTCACAATAAGTGTTTTTGTAATTTTTGTAAATAATTAAAATGCCGTCGCTTTAATAACCTTTTATTTTGTACCTTGGTATTAATCCTTATCAAAATAAATTACTTCATATTCAAGACGAATTCAATACCTTTCTAGGACCTTTTGAATTATTTAATTCGGACATTTCATTCAAAAGATATCGCGATATTAAAAATGTAAGTATGTTGCAACCAAATAAGTATTAAGTATTGCGCGCGCATGTATGAGCGCGGTCGGCTCCTTGCAAAGCGGTTGTGCTCAGCGATACTTTTTAATACTTCTTTTTTAGGGTTCCGTACCCAAAGGGTAAAAACGAAACCCTATTACTGAGTCTTCGCTGTCTGTCTGTCTGTCTGTCCCTCTGTCCGTCTGTCACCAGGCTGTATCTCATGAACCGTTATAGCTAGACGGTTGACATTTTCACAGAAGATGTATTTCGGTAGCCGCTACAACAACAAATACGAAAAACAAAAAAAAAAAAAAATTTATGAGGGGCTCCCATACAACAAACGTCTTTTTTAGTTATTGTTGTCAATTTCCGTATCTAATAGCTAACCTTAAGTACTCCCCGCGCGGTGGCGGATAAACTGCTTGATCCGTAAGAGGGTTGGTGTCAGACCTCAGATGAGAAGAAATAAATAAACAAATCCTGAAAGTCACTTTTCTACGCGGACGAAATCGCGGGCACTGCTAGTAATATATATTTCTATAGTGAAAATAAGTATTAGGCATTTGACTAATACTTGTTAAATCAATAATTGATTCATGTTTTTGTTTTATTTCTAATTCCCATATTAAATTATCTAATTACCTTTCCTTAATAATAATTACCATTCGTCCTTAGATATAATTACCATTTTCAAAAAAATACTTTGCTTTCTAATTATTAAATGAATAATGTTATCATTGTCCCTTCTACATATATTTAAATAGAACTTATTAAACTATATAAAAAGTATATAAAGAACAGTTTATGTGTACATTGTCGCAGCATTATTTGAAATAGCCGAATATGCACATTCTCAAAGAAACACCCAAGTCTATAAAAAAACAAAATGAGTAAATACTTTATTTGTAGTAGTAACTTGGTATATTTTTGTCTTAAAAAATAATACATTTCAAGGAAAATTAAAAGCAATTTGAAGCACTGCGTGATGAAAAAAAAGTTAAAAAACGGTTTTCATTTTTAAATTGTGTTTTACTTTATATCAAAATCCAACAAGTAAAACTCGAGTAATCAACGTAAGACTGGGCCAGCCCGCCTGTGGGAACTTCTAACTTTTACTCTATACTTCGTTTATAAATTTCAGATTACGATCTGACGGTTTGGTCCTTCGCATTTGACCTTTTTAAGAAAGATAAATAAATAAATATTGCACGACGTTACACACAGCGCAATCTAGCCCCAAACTAAGCACTAAGCTTGTACTATGGGTAGTAGACAACGGATACATATTATACTTTTTTTTTGTAAATACAAACATATGATACATAGAAAACACTGAATATCCCATGTCTTCGGACCATGGTGAGTCCTAGGACATGTTGGTTTCCTCACGATGTTTTTCCTTCACCGGAAGAGCGACGTTTTTAGCGCACATACCTTTTTCTTAAAGAAAAAGACATTGGTGCGCGGTCGGTCTGGATTCGAACCCACGACTCTTAGAATGAAAGCCGGGGTATCTACCACTAGACCAACACCGCTTTTTAAGAAAGATACGTCTAATCAGTCTAGAATAAAAAACCAAGGTATAGATCAAGACTGACGCGGGTCAAACCGTGCGCAGATACTAAATAAACAGCCCAAGATCAATCGATATCATGGTCACCCCAGTACCGCGGGAAGTGTCTTTTATAACTGGTCATATTCCAGGCCAAACCAAGAGGTTTCAAACTTGAAGTATATTTCTCGGCAGAAATTACAAGCTGATGACGAGGCCCAATCTACTGTTTCATAAATCCTTACTTTACTTTCAGAAACTTAGATCGAAAACGTAGTAAACGTAGTAAACGTTAAAAATAAAGAGCTGTCACTTTCAAATAAATGTAGGTATGGGATTTTTGTTTACATTTTCGTTCGCTAGACTACCCCAGAATTCTTAGTCGCCTTTTACGACACCTACAGGAAGAGATGGGGTAGCCATAATATTTTAAGTTTCTGTGCTATGCTGTCCTGTTGCTCTGGTACCAGTCTGGACAATCTGGTAGTGCCATTTGGGCACGAGGCAGCTCTTCTTTTAGAGAACCGTACTTGCGTTTGGGGACACGATCTATCTAAAACAGATCCCTGACGGTTGCTCCTGGGAGTGGCCTGACAGTACAACGGACCCCTCCATTTATACCCAAGGTGGTAATAGTTGGGGACGCTATAACATATATGCATAGTATAAGTCGTCCGGGGTCCCGTTATTCTATGCTACACTGCATATTGATACCAATGCAAGTGAAATCGCGCAGTTAGTAGGGGTAACATAAAAAACCCCGGCCAAGTGCGAAACTCGCGCACGAAGGGTTCCGTACCACTATCACAATTGGGTACGGAACCCTAAAATGGTTTACAACAACTTTGATTCAAAAAAAATCTGAAACTTATAAGAAACTCTTTGGACAGTGAAGGCAGACTAGTATATTTGACAGATAGGGCAGCCATTTTGAATTCCATGACCAACTCGATTTGACTTGACCAATCAGAAGCGACCTCACATCGTAGAATTCCTTTGTAGTTTTTGAAACACGTTTGTTGTATGGGAGCCCCTTTTAAATAATTGTTTTATTTTGTTTTTAGTATTTGTTGTTGTAGCGGCAACCGAAATACATCTTCTGTGAAAATTTCAACCTTCTAGCTATTTCGGTTCATGAGATACAGCCTGGTGACAGACGGACAGACGGACGGACGGACCCTAAAAATGAAACCCAACGGTTTGATGGGTTCAGGATTCAGGCAGTTATTTATATAAAACACTAGCTGACCCGGCAAACGTTGTTTTGCCTTATAAATTATAGATAATTAAATTTTTCCTGAATTTTCTTTGCTATAAACCTCACGGAGCCCGAGACCTTTCCAACGAATGCAAAACCGTGGAAATCGGTTCGTGCGTTCTGGAGTTATAGCGTCAGGAAGGAAAACCCGACTTATTTTTATATAGTAGATTTTAATAATTTAACTTTTCCTCGTAGAAGAGAAATTGCTTTTTCTCATGCCTCAAGAAGTTGGTATAGTGTTCTTGTTCTACGCTATGATTTGAAATCAACTATTAATAATGAATCTATACTAATATTATAAAGAGGTAACGTGTGTGTTTGTATGTATGTATGTATTATTATGGGGGCAATCTTCGAAACTACTGGACCGATTTCAAAAAATCTTTCACCAATGGAAAGCTACATTATCGAGGATTCCGATATTCATACGAAATCGGGACTTACGTATTGAATAAATTGCCTAAGAATTATACAGTTGGCAGATTTAATATCAAATTGAAAAAACGGGCCTTAGGGCCCGATAATTAACTTTTTTGTATAATTAATTATAATTACTTTTGGTTTAAATCGCGTGTTTTTTATTACTTTAAGCATTGTTTTAATGCTCAACGTTTCATTTAATCCTAAAGAAAATACCTGTAAAGGTCTCGAATCGTTAACCATTGCAACGTGAAACACCATGCTATTAAAACCGAAAAATGAGCTTATTCAATCCAATTTCGAAAACTTTTGTTCAGTCTCGTGAACAGTTTTTTTATATCTGGCAATAAATGTTAGGTACTTTGTATTTTTATTTATTTTCGATTGGCCGATCATTGCTTGTATTTAAAAAGTGCAGAGCCCATAAGGTATAAGATTCGAGATCGGTTCTAGGGTAGGAATTTTTATGAATGAATTAACTGTTAACTGTTCCATCTATCAAAAAACTCTGAAACTATTTCGTAAGGAAGTGTCTAACGATGGTTTAAAATGTCCAGAGGGAAAAAGCAAGAGTTAGTTTTTTCTCTCGACATTTTAGGTAGAGTAGATACGACTACATATTTACGTAAAAATCGTAAAGTCTGAAATGGGCAGAATGCTATGTGGCCCGAATCATAATATTACTAACGTTATGGGCAGAGTTCTTCTACGCTACATTTATTTACCCGTTCATTAAACATTGTGTTTGTTTTGTGTTGAATGTAGGGTTTTATTGCTTCCTTAAAGTTCTTGCGTTTCTCTTACGATGTTTCTTTTTGTTTACTTCGGGTCTACGCCTATTCTGTACAATTGTAGGAACTAGTTTAGAGTAAAGCGTAGTTGTCTATGGCTTGTTATTAAATGCATTAAATAATGTTATTCATCTACACTAATATTATAAAGAGGAAAGATTTGTATTTTTGTGTGTCGTATGTTGGTAATGAATAAACTCAAAAACTGCTGGACCGATTTCAAAAACTCTCCCATAAAAAGAAAGCTACATTCACCCTGAATAACATAGGCTACTTTTGATTCCGAAATTCCCACGGGATCGGGACTTAAATCAAAAATCACGGGACGCCGGTAGTTGTAAATAATAACAAAACAACTGCTGCTTTTTTTTGTTCCATTAAGACCAAGTTCCATCAAGATCGGTAGAAAAATACGACCTGTAGAGGAAGGAGAACCTCTACAGTACCTACTTACAAATATACTGAAAGACGAAATATTTTTTTGCCAAACTCAAAGCAGAGACGCTTCGCTCGGTTAATTATCTACAATGAATAACATATTTCACAATGTTAAATTCAAGTAGAAACAAAATTTGTTTTAAAGATTAAAAAACCCCCTAAACAGTGGCCAGTATCATGGCATTCGAATTGCTTGAAAATGACATCACCGACGTAAATAAAACATCAGCACTTGAAGTTTTTAGACGCTCAATAAATAACTAATTTTAATATTTTTGTATTATAAAATTCAATAAATACAAATGATGTACGATCTATCACTGTGGTAACATATTAATGTAAACTACAAATTAGTTAAGTATTTGTAGTTTTTATGGATGGCGGGCCAATCCAGGCCAAGTAACGTGTCTGATGGACAACCGAATAAGCCTTAGGTGTTGAAATAATTTGCGCGACGACTTATTTAACCACACCAACTAGTTAAGCGGCTCCGTAGGTATATTGAAGCCGATATTCGATACTGAGAGGTCAACCCTTTGACCTTTTATTATATCCTATTTCTGATTTCGCAGAACGCCAAAAATCCACGTCCTTCCTTATTTATGAGATAGGTAGGTTGGTACATTTTTGAAATTTTGAGGTTGGCTCGGCTCGGTCCGATTATTGACACTGACTCAGGGCACAACTTCACAGAATAAACATAATATAGTGCTAGTGAAGGGGTTGTAGCTAGATGAAACTAGTATCGATATGAACTAAGAAAAGTATATTTTAACCAAAAATGGAAACCCTACACTTAACTACACTCTACAACCCGTGGCACTAAGCACGAGCTTTTTTTTTAATATTTCTTTTGCCGGAGCAAACAGCCCGGTTCTAACCTGAGAAATATAATAAGAATTCATCAGGTGTCTTTTTCGCTCCCACTTAAAATTACATAAGCACATCTCGGTCTTACTTCAAACTCAAGGTAGTTTACCCACACTTTTTATAGAGATGAAAACGATTTTATATAATGACATATCACTGAGTGTAATATCTATACTTATCTATAAAACTCTTTGTCCTGAGTGACAGAATGACTGACTCACAGAGGGATCAACGCACAGCCTAAACTGCTGATAGTAGAGAGATGACATTTGGAGGGTGTGTTCCTTATAAGATGTAGGCATCCGATAAGAAAGGATTTAAAAATGGGACTTATGCGGGTGAAACCGCAGGATCCAGCTAGTGTTAGTAGGTATAAAATCGCTTTCGATATAAATATTGTCGATACAGTCTCTTTCCCTTCCCTAGCCTGAAGTAGGAGTATATAAGTCGCCGCACGACCCCGCCCGTGCCCACACATACAAACGACTTAATTATATTTTTCTCCAGCCCCTGGTTGCAAGCGCAACATATTTTAGCTGAAATAAGATCATAATGTTGTATGTTTACTTCGTTCTCTACCTTGTGACAAAAGATATTATTATGAAGGAAAATGTTAGAGGTATGTTATGAATTAAATTTTCTTCAGTCTGCGTTTGTTGGTTCCGCTAAACTTGGCATCTCGGTTACTGCGTACCATTGTGACTCTGGCAATATTTTGTTCATTTTGAAACACCAGCAGCTCGAGAAACATTTTGTAGGGCGAGAAAAATGTTCCGTTTCTTTTTCTCGTCGTTTGGGAAAAAGAGACGGTGAATTTTTCTCAATCGACAAAGTATTTTATTACCTCGTATGCTACTAATGCAAGTCATTATATAATTTTGCGCTAATTCTGATGCAATGTTAGTCAAAATGGTTCCTTGAAAGTGCTCAAGTTTAAAGTGGAGTACCTAGTGAAAAATCAAAGTTATTGTAAAGGTATATATTTCCTGTATGTAACAGTGATGTTTCATAAGTAGTTTTAGAAGCGCCTTCTTTAATTTTTCGTGACTATAATAAGTCAAGGTAATTTATCCGAAATCACATTATGTTTAAAGCAAGAGACAGATGTTTTTGACTTTTTTTTTAAGTGAAAGCGAAAAAGATAGCTGTGGAATTAATATTTCTTATTTATATTGCTCAAGGCATTTTACTAGAGATATTTAAAAGGAGAAAATGAATAATTAAAAATCCTCCTGTGGTTTGAACCCGTGCCTCTCGCTTGCCGTGTAAGTGCGCTAACCACTACGCCACACGGGAAGCCGTCAAACGAGAACTATGTTAGAACAAGATGATTCTATGGTTACAAGTCAACGTATTATAAGGTAAGAACAATGATGTTCTTATAGAGGAAGATACGGTATATTCTAACATTGCGTAGTCGAAAAATGAGCTAGAAACCTACATGCAAATACAAACCCCCACATAAACATTCCCAATGTCATGTACATTGTAATCAATGACAGAGATACAGAGACGTTCCAGGCTGCGGCGCGAACGAGATAGCAATCACTCAAGCGAAATCCGAATCGAGAAACGGTTCCACATACGACTGAGGCCAGTGCGTCAGCTGACGCAGTTTTATCGTCTCATTTGCCGTGGCTAGGTACCGTATCTGCCCTTATTTGTTTTTATTTAAGGGTAAGAATTTGTCCCAACTCTCACCTGGCACTATCTCCGAGACGCCATGACCGCAGCGAGCTGCGTGTGTCTCACTAACACTCCACTTCACATCCTCCTCCAGTCGCAACTGAAATACAAGTAATATACATATCGTTAGTGAATTATAAACTACGCAAGTATTGGGGTAAAACGTTTTCAAAGTTACTCCAAAAGATGCCATGTATTTTTATATTAAGTTTTGTCAAAATCGGTCCAGTAGTTTCGGATTCCTCCCCCAGCATACAAACATACATAGGTACATATTACCAACATTATACCTCTTTAGAATATTGGTATAGACATAAAAAATATAAATATAAAGAAAAAAATATCTCACAAGGGCAACGAATACATATCTACCTACGACTCATTTGCTTCTCAAACGAAGAAAATGAGATGAAAGTTTTCATCGATCACATGTTTTTCATGCTTATTTGCTAATATAAGTCTGCAGACCATGATAAGAGCAGACTACAAAGAAAAATTACACAAACTAATCAGCATAAGAAAGTTCACTGAAATGTTGAATATTGTGACTTCACGGAAATGCATGAAATGGGTAAGTAAATTATATAATGTTAAACGTCGTTAGATAAATTGTATTCTCGATACCTGTTTTACCTTATGATTACGCTTCTTCAAGACTTGTTTTAGTACGGAGAAAAGTAAGGAATTTTATTGAAATAAATAAATAAATAATAATAAAAGCAAAGTTATTATAGATTCAAACAAGTCAAGTCAACTTAACTTACTACCGACAACGTATCACATCTCGATGGCCACGTATGGTCTTACGTAACAATAATAAGAGGCGTTGGTCTAGTGGTAGATACCCTCACTTTCATTCCGAGAGTCGTGGGTTGGAATCCAGGCCGCGCACCAATGTATTTTTCTTTCAGAAAAGGTTATGTGCGCTAATAACATCGCTCTTATGGTGAAGGAAACCATCGTGAGAAAACCGACATGTCTGCTTAACCCCTATAAGCAATCACGTACAATGGCCCAATTGTGAGGCTAAGTGCAGAAAACACCCAGCGAAAACTAACTAACTACGTAACAATACAATATTTTCATGAACATTCTCCACGGACTTAGGAAGTGTTTGACACATGACTCTCCATACAATTTTCTTTATGCGTGATTACAAATAAAACTAGACCTATATACTTTTCTCAATTTTTTATGGAAGTATTTTTTTTTACTGAAAAAATAAGAAAAAGCTTAGTTCTCGTAATTAAAAAAAATATTTGTTTTATTTAGTTTTTAGTATTTGTTGTTATAGCGGCAACGGAAATACATCATTTGTAAAAATTTCAACAGTCTAGCTATTATGGTTCATGAGATACAGCCTTGCGATAGACAGACAGCGAAGTCTCAGTAACAGGGTCCCGTTTTTACCCTTTGGCTACGGAACCCTTAAAAGCAGCGGAATATGATAATAAATGTATTGTTCTGTGTAGAAGGTACAAAGGTGAACAAATACATGTAGACTGTGCAAAAGGAGTAGACTGAGCACTAATAAAATACTAGTGCACAGTCTACTCGTTTCCTACTAATCGTCTACTCGTTACACTATACTACTCGTCAGTTTTTAACCAGAGCAGTTTAGGTCAACCTAACCTAACCTAACACAGAACAAATACCTCATTAAATCAAGTGGACGAGCAGCCACCAACAATGTCTACTCGTCATGCTGCAATCAGCTAAGTGCCGGCCGTGGTTTTACGATTTGTTCGACAATATAAATGTTGGATTTCTAACTCAGTGTTAAATTCCGTAAGGTTTGAATTTCAGTGAATTGTTTTAGAGGTTGAAGGAAGTCGGTCATAGTAAATTATTAATTTGTAACTTTTAAATTCTACTAGAAAAATAAATTAAAAGTCAGGATTTTGTTCTGAAAAATGTGAGCCGCCTGGCAGATGTGGCATCAAAACAGAACTTGTCGATGTCTTCGACAAAATCTTTAAGCCAACAAAAAGATTTCATCATTTTGAGATTCGAACGCCGTCCTCTTAGAAACAGAAGTCAGAGTCCCTACGGTACAGGTTAACGAGTCTTTAGAAAGTGACTCGAAATTAACTAACACTTAATTACAGGCACGACACACCTATATTGATACGAAACAATATAATACCTTTAGCATGGCGAGGAGTCGCCACATCCATACATAAAGAACACACTCTCAAAATTTCAGCTCGCTACTATCAGCGGTTTAGATTGCGTTGTTCAGTCAGTCAGTCAGTCAGGACAGAGCATTTTATAGATATAGATTGACCCAGTAAGAAACCCGTCTATCTTAGGAGCTGCCCCGGTCATTCCTGTAGTTTAAGCACATCTATTAAAACGGGTCGTATAAAACTAACGTTTCCTTTATCCTCCATCATGCACCATTCTTATGCAGCGAGCAGTTAAACCTGAAGTTAAAACGTCATAAACTGCTGCGATTAAACTAGCTATTACTAACACTAGCTGTGCCCCGCGGTTTCATTTGCGAGAACTATTTGACGGCCAAGTTAATGCGATTTCTCTATACATCAAGGGTTGATTGTAAATAGCTTTTATTCACCCCTCATCATTTGGTTTCGGTGTTTTTTGTGTAATTAATAGGCAAAAAACCGGCCAAGTGCGAGTCGGACTCGCGCAAGAAGGGTTCCGTACCATTATCTATACAACATATTTTGTTTTGAAGGGTAAATTGCGGTTTACGATTTATGACGTTTTAAAAAAACTACTTACTAGATCTCGTTCAAACCAATTTTTGTCTATAGATCTATCTATAGATACCCCACATGTATAGGTTTGATGAAAAAAATTTTTGGAGTTTCAGTTCTTAGTATGGGGAACCCCAAAAATTAATTATTTTTTTCTATTTTTGTGTGAAAATCTTAATGCGGTTCACAGAATACATCTACTTACCAAGTTTCAACAGTATAGCTCTTATGGTTTCGGAGAAAGAGGCTGTGACATACGGACGGACGGACAGACGGACAGACAGACATGACGAATCTATAAGGGTTCCGTTATTTGCCATTTGGCTACGGAACCCTAAAAACTTAATAATGAGAGGGCCGGCAGTAGAATCATCTACCTCATCAGGTATCAGGTAAAAAAAACCGGTCTGCTTGTGAAAACGAATTCCTGTTTTCAGTCGCTTTTGGAAATTTTAAGTTTAAAATTAAGATTTTTTTTTATTTTAATCGCGTGGTGTTTATTACTTTTAGCATTGTTTAATTGACCCTTAATTTAGTTTGGAATACTAATATCTTCTTTATTATCATTTAGTCTATGCTACAATCTAAACAATTACTCTAAAAACAGCAGTTTTTCTCAGCAAAACATACGCTTAATTTTTTTTCGAATAACAAGTTCCGAATTACTAAAAATCGTAGAACAAAAGTTGTTTGCCTAGACCTCTAGAACAACCCCCTTTCGGCTTATATTACCTTTTTTGAAATACACACACGTAGAAAGAGAGCGCGTTCGCTGCAACTTCGCCATATTAACTTTTGCCCTTGGGTATTAGGTTAGGTACACATTGAAGTCTCCATAGGAACGTGAGTTGACAATCATTTCTGAGATGTACCAGCTATAGTATGTTTTTATACGAGGTTTGAAAATAACGTCTATGTCTGGCTCTAGTTTTCATTTTCACTACACTTTTGCACTTTTACGAAACTTAATTGATTAATAATGTCCCAAAATTAAACAATTTTCAAGGTTTTTGCTAGGTTTCGCGTATTTCAGCACAAAAAGTCGCCTATTAGTGAGGGCTCTTAGCATGAAAATTAGTTCACTTTGTGATACCAGCACCAAATTTTAATATGTTGTTGAACATGTCATTTTATCTTAAAAACCGTCGGGACCCCATCTGTAAAGTGTCTGGATCTGGAGATATTACGTCATCAAAATGGCGGCCGCCGTATTTTGAAAATTGTGAATTATTCTAATTCTATGAACTCTACATACATATGAAAGGTATGACATGAAAGGGAATTAACTGGACTACATTGCTCTAGTACACAACATCAACTAAATAGTAACATTTACAAAAATATTTTAAGTTATATTGAAAACACTTCCATAAAAAATCTATATTTTTAACTACAGCATCGGAAGTATAAGGTACAGACAAAAAATATTTACCACAGACATAATGAACAATTCACCACCTATCCAATAAACAAAAAACTAGAACTCGATCGGATGAAAAATTTCTTAGTTAGGCCGTTGTTAGTATTCGTATTTGGGACAAAATGGGAGTCATATTTCTTTTTTTGTGTGTACTTTACCGGATATCTCAGCCGTTGGAGATCTTTTCGCGGTGGTTTTTTGTCGTATAAGAAAAATATTAGCTTCTCGTTGGTTTCATAAAAAAATGGTGATGATCTGATGAGAACCTTCGGAATGATGAGTAGAATAACATCCCAGAGTGCAGTAAATCACTGTTTGCACTTCATTCAATAGAATCAGCTTCTAAAGAACTAGCTACAGATTGATTGGAGCACCTGGAATCACCTTCTCTTCTCGAAACTCCTCAATAATTAAAGTTACGGTTAGAATTTTGATGATTTTTAGTAACAGTCGAAAATGCACTAAAAAGGACGAAATAAAACAACACGACTCCATGCATTCAAGGCTGTTGTTCAACACATGATATCCTAACCACGATCCCAACAACTGAAAACCAGAAGCATCAAGTTCGACACTCCATTCTTCCAAATAATGTCGAACTTGATGCCATTTTTACTGCACTTAGCGATTGTTCATCATCCTCATCCGAGCGATATTCCCGGTTGCATCAAACCAGCATTTCTTAGGTTTTCCCAATCAGCCGCGGTCGGGCGGAGGCGCCATAGTAAGATAGTAATTTGTTTCCCACCGTAACTAGCCGGTAAAACGTGACCGTACCACCGTAAGCGACATTCTTAAAATTTATGTGCTATGTCTCGGATATGAAGGCTGCCCATGGATATGAAGGCTGCCCACGAGTTTCTGACGTGGTCTTATCGCGTCACTCTACACATCCAGCGCAGCATCTTAATCTCCGTGACACGTAGTTCCGGCTTATGTTGCTCAAGCTCTGGCTACGCCTCACTACCATACAAAAGGACAGGTCTAATGATCGTTTTATAGAATCGTCCCTTCAGTTTAACCGGTATTTTGAGGTCACAGATGATACCAGTTACCTCTTGCCGCTTAGCCCAAGCTGCCGAAATGCGAGACTTAACGTCGCAATCGATGTAGCCGGACACATAGAGCACAGATTCCAAGTACTTAACCTGGTTTACCCGCTCGACCATGTGACCGTCTACGCAGACAGGTGTGGTGGTGTTTGTTGTGTGTGTGTGATAAATAAACACACACAGGTGTGTGTTTATTTATCTGTGGTATTGCTAGCCAAGTACTCGGTCTTCGCTACTTTGAGTTGCAAACCACGTTGAGTTGCTTTACACGTATTTACACGTTCCTTATCCGAATCTGCTAACGGAATATCATCACCATACATGATCATCCACGGGGGCTACTCGTGTACGTTTCGGATGATTACGGACGGTGCATTCAGTTTTACGCTATTAAAGTTGTTATATGGTATCATCCCTTTGTAAGATTGGCCTTAGAAAAGTACATAGAAAACATGGTTGAAAGATAAGAGACTTAGTAGACGAAGCATTTGAAGCTTACTCTCACGGAGCAGAACATACTGATTAACTTGGAAAAGAC
Organism: Idaea biselata; assembly: GCA_958496205.1. Classification (NCBI taxonomy): domain Eukaryota; kingdom Metazoa; phylum Arthropoda; class Insecta; order Lepidoptera; family Geometridae; genus Idaea; species Idaea biselata. Next base: position 37,336,056 of record OY292394.1, on the reverse strand, counting down.
TGAAAAGTGTGTACGGCAGCCAAACTACAATCTGAATCAACTCCGTAAAATTAATTTTATGTTGAGCATAACCCCTCACAAGCACATACTACAATCGGTGCAGATGATTTAAAATCGTTCAAAGGAAATTAAATAGTTCGCACGAAGGGTTCCGTACCACACGGTTCATAAGATACAGCCTGGTGAAAGACGAACGGGAGGAGAGACAGACAGACAGCGGAGTCTCATCAATAGGGTTTCGTTTTTACCCTTTGGGTATAGAAGATAGATAGATAGATTAGATTCGACAGATAGAACGCTTAATTATGCTCACCAAAAATAACAATTACTATTAATAAAACAAAAGAAACTAAAATTTTGAGTGGCATAATAGGCGGCTTTAAAACCCTAAACTTGGCATAAAGTTCCACATTTCATTTGGAAGCTGCGGGTTTTGCAGTTGTTGGGATCGTAGTTGGGCTATCGTGTGTTGAACAATTGCCTTCAATACAATAGTACATTTTCGACTGCCACTAAAAATTATCAAAATTCTAACCGTAAAACTTTAATTATTGAGGAGTTTCGTGAGGAGAAGGTAATTCCAGGTGCTCCAATCAATCTGTAGCTAGTTCTTTAGAAGCTGATTCTATTGAATGAAGTGCAAACAGTGATTTACTGCACTCTGGGATGTTATTCTGCTCATAGGTTCTCATCAGGTCATCACCATTTTTTTATGAAACCAACGAGAAGCTAATATTTTTCTTATACGACAAAAAACCACCGCGAAAAGATCTCCAACGGCTGAGATATCCGGTAAAGTACACACAAAAAAAGAAATATGAGTCCCATTTTGTCCCAAATACGAATACTAACAACGGCCTAACTAAGAAATTTTTCATCCGATTGAGTTCTAGTTTTTTGTTTATTGGATAGGTGATGAATGGTTTATTATGTCTGTAGTATATATTCTTTGTCTGTACCTTATACTTCCGATGTTGTAGTTGAAAATATAGATTTTTTATGAAAGTGTTTTCAATATAACTTAAAATATTTTTGTAACTGTTACTATGTAGTTGATGTTGTGTACTAGAGCAATGTAGTCCAGTTAATTCCCTTTCATGTCATACCTTTCACATGTATGTAGGATTCATAGACTTAGAATAATTCAGAATTTTCAAAATACGGTGGCCGCTATTTTGATGACGTAATATCTCCGGATCCAGATACTTTACAGATGGGGTCCCGACGGTTTTTAAGATAAAATGACATGTTTAACAACATACTAAAATTTGGTGCTGGTATCACAAAGTGAACCATTCCGGTCTTTTTCGAGGCTAACGTTCCTCGCTATATTGCTATTTTAGTCTGATACGCTGACAGCTCGTCTATTTCTGCATATTTTTCTGTCTAGAATGCTGTGGCTTCATTACTGGGCCTCTACTTTAATTCTACGAACGATAACACGAACGATAATTCCAAAAGAAAATCTGTCATCCATCAAAGGTCGGGTGGCAGATTATCTTTCTTTCGTTCGTAGAATTAAAGTAGCCTTCCTGAGCTACGGCTTGTTTACGCGATGCATGTGGCCGGGTGTCGAAGTCAAAGTTTCGCTTGGGTAGCTACACCTGCGTCAATTCAGTCTCAGCCGCACAACAAACTGAACAACGATACAACGCGACACTTATCTCCCGATAATGAAGCCACAACATCATATGATAGTAAGTACCTCTACTCGTAATTTTATTTTTCCCCTGGTCTTAATCGCGTGATTTTTAGTTTTTAATTTTCTTACCTCGACGTTTCGACCATGTTACAACGGTCTTGGTCGAGGGGACTGGAGCTGCGGCGAGCGTCGTCCTCTATTTATAGCCGTCGTATACCTGCTATTGTGTTGGGTGGACAGTGTGGACACCCACATTTTGATGGTGAAGTACCCACATTTTTAAAATTCGCTATAGTCTAGTACCTCATACGAAACGACGTCACAGAATCCATTAACAGTAAAAATCATAGCAGAGAATACTTAACATCCATTTGGAGTCATAAACCCATTCAGTCTATTTTTACCCGCTATTTTCCGAACATGCATTCAGCGCTTGCAGCTAAAAGTTTCCTCTTGGCAACGGGTTCCGTATACATTAGAACAAGAGCTTTAGTGCCACTGTTCGATCACTAAACAAAGGGAATAAACTGTAGTAGATAGAAATACAATTTAATTTGTAATATTCGAACGCCTAATTGGTTGCCAGGGAGAAATCGCTTTAAGAGATAAGGTCGCCTAGTTGTGCAACTTTTAAGCTTTTTGTACCTTGCTATTATTTTGCAAATATAGGTATACTGAGTGGGTATAATCAATCCTATTTTTTTCCAAATAAATACCAAAAACTGTCAAAATGTGATAAATAACATACGAGTAAGTATGCAATCTTCTACTTATTCGAGACCAATGTTCGATTTTTCTATTCTTATAAGCCATTGCTTTTATCGCGGGCTTTGAGCGCGGCCACCGAATCAGAAATTCCGTAACGAAAATAAAACCTAACACCCCCCGCTCCGCCTACCATGTTGCCATGGTTACCATGTAGCTCGGCCGAGGGTTAGGCAGTAAGACACCACGGAAGCCTACTCCAAATTGCCTAATGTCCCATGCCCTTAAATTGATTTAACTAAATATAATTTTTGAATGGTCTTTATGCATGCCACGCTAACAGTTGAACTATTTGCCAAAAAAGTCCAACTTTCGGAAACTGCGACAATGCCGCATTGGTTGGCTTATAAATTCATACGACTAACTTTCCTCTTAATAAACAAACTACACATTAAAAACATGCCAGAATTCGTGCAAAAGAGAAATATAACGTTTAGAGTGAAACAGACTCTGAACTTTTTATCGGCTGATTGTTCTCTCACATCATATCACTATAGATTTTAGGTTGCCTGGAAGAGATCGCTTTTAGCGATTAGGTCGCCCATTTGTACAACGTTTTTACTTTTAAGCTTTCTGTGTATCTGTATACTATTTTTTTGTATTTGTATTGTTGAGCAAATAAAGTTTTAATCTATGTAAGTATCTATCTAGATTTTTCTTCTGATTTCGCGACGTAGGATTGAATCCTGAAGAAGAATGTAAAGGTCTCGAAACGTTAAGCGTTTAAACAACGTTAAAAGTAATAAACACTACGCGATTAAAACCGAAAAATCTCTTTAATTTCATGTCAAAAAGCGACAAAATTGTTTGCAGAATCGGCTAAACTGAAACTTTGAACCCCGCAGTTCCCTGAGATGGGGACAGTTTCTACCGTGGATTTTTTTAGGCTTAAATAATTAAACGTCATCCATCACTTCATATCATCATTCTATTCATCTTATCATCAGAATTCTAAGCTATCAGATATAACAATCGGGAACAACTGCTAAACGTGCCTTCCGAAGCACAGATGAGCTCGAGAAAATGATGATTTGTTAATAGATAGGTTCGAGTATTTGTTGTTTATCTTTCAAAATTTAAAATTTGTTTATTCATGTGTATATTTATTACATAACACTTGGAATCGTCAGTAATCTAATGTGTCTTCGGAACGCGACCTCCAATGAGAAGAAGACACAAGAAACTCATAGGGTTTTTTTACAGTGTTATGTGATTCACATTGTCGCATATCTACTATTGAACAATTTGTGGAACTGGAAGCAATAATCTAATATTTTGTATGACTTGTAATGAAATACAAACTACAATAATCCTTACCAACATTACAAGCGCGAAAGTAACTCTGTCTGTCTGTTCAAAACTTCAAACATAAAAGGTTGAAAGAACTATCGGCCAATATAAAAGTATGTAGCCTGTGTTCCCGCTACCGCTTAAACCCTCAGAGAGTCGGCGCAGCATTTGAAATTTAGAGGAAAATACAAAAAACGGGGGTACACGAAATATACGGGAGCGTTTTACTGCAGTGTACGTGCAGCGGGGAGTTTAGGTCATTCATGTGCCAAGTGCTAGCAATTTTATAGCTTCATGTGTAGGTGTGGAAAGTTATTGTCAACGTCTAACCCTCTTACTTATAAACGATGTTTAAACTTTGTATTATTCGTCTTTTACTGTGACCAATGATTTTATTTCAAAGTTGACAGAAACAAACGTTACATAACTTACCGCCGCATTCAGAGACATTTAATGGTTACTTAAACTATACTAAGTAACGATTTCACAAAGAAAATCTTTACTTAGTATAGTTTAAGTTACCATTAAATGTCTCTGAGTGCGGCAGTTAGTCATCTGCTCATTAATTAATTCAAAGTCCTGACTGATCTATATATCAACGCAGAGCCCAAACCGCTGGTCCTAGAGACATGACATTTGGAAAGTGTATTCTTTGTAATGTGTAGACATCCACTAAGAAAGAGTTTTTGGAAAATTCCGTGAGATCGGGACTTACGCGGGTGAAACCGCGAGACGCTGCTAGTCGTTTATAAGTAAGGGGCGTTATTGAGCAGATGGTAACGTTTACGGTAAGTCTACAAATTTTGCGTAGGCTATCTGATATCGCTCTAAAGCTCAAAATACACGATGGACTCTTACATTGTGTCTAATACAAAGAACTAAAACGTCAGATCGTAGTCTGAAATTAAAAAACTAAGTTTATGTGGTAAGGTATAATCGCCTAAAGCTATCGTGATTCAGTTGTTAAACAAGTAATGGTGGAAGCTTTAGAAATCCAAGGTTGTGTAAATATTAACAATAGTAAGAAGTAATAAACAAAGTGATAAATGTCTGAATACCGTTTCGACTTTCACTATTTCATTACAGGGGAAATATAATAGTGCATTTGAAAACGACTATTTATTTTCAACTTTAACCGTTAGTGTCGTGCTATAATAGGTACTTAGTATTTCTTTAAACACACCCAATGAAAAAAAAACTTTGTAACTTCTAATAGATTTTTAAGTTAAATATTGCAATAGTTTTACGTAGGTACCTTAAAAGATAAACAATTTATTTATTTACTTTATTTATAATATAACGATTAGGTACAATCAAGTACAATAATTAAAGACAAATTAAAATTAATAGCAATAAAAATAACCCTTATAAGACCACTCGCTTGTCCGCATGTTGGCTGCATTTTCCGTTCTGATTTTCTCCAGAACAGTTGTAATTTATGCCAGTTACTAAGGTCTATTAGTCCAGTCCCAAATTTGGAATCAATTTGCAAAAATGTACTAGGGATCCTGGACTATATTAGGTCTTTATCTCAAGGTTCTGAGTTTACACGAAAATTTAAATTTTCGCTCAAAGTTTTAAGTGTACCAAATGTAACCATAATGTGTTTTTTTCTGAATTTTACCCTATTTTTCCCTCATAAAAGGAATGTATGTATGTATATTTGCACGAAAATTTAGTAAAATCTCTCATTTAGCTATCGTATAGTATATATCCCATATAGCTCATATAGTTGCGTCAAGGCATGTTTGATAAGGCGCACGCGGAAACCATAATATTTCTACCAGTATTTCATACCGTATGTTTTGTAATCCGCCAGTGTGCAATTTGTCCAGCGCCGTCGACGAGCGTACTCCATGGTGACACTAAACTAACTTGTAAGTAGTAGGTTTGAGGATAAGACCTTTTTTTAACCTTTTTTCTGTGGAAACCTTTTTTATTTTGTAACTGTTTTTGTGACAAACTTGTTATGTGGTAATTTTGTGGAAATAAATGAATATTTCCGCATTAATCTCAACCTAAAGGGGACAGTCTACCTACTCTTTTCTCCATACACATTTTACATACGTAGTCGACTGTTTCCTCCCTGAATAAAGATATTAGAAAAAATATGCTTATGCCATAAGTCCATATCATCATGACCAATATCATCATCATAATCAATATCAGCCAAGACCATGCCCCTACGTTTTGATTTTTTTCAATTTTGATTTTTTCTGAATTTTATTACTATTCTAATTAGAAAATGAAAAAAAAAATGTAGGGGCATGGTCATGGCAGATACAGGTTTTATGGCATAAACATATTTGCTCTAATGTCTTTATTCAGGGAGGAAACAGTCGACTAAGTTTGTATGGAGAAAGAGTAGGTAGACTGTCCTCTTAACAGTAGGTAGATATTAGATATGGCATCAGAAGGAAAACAGTTGAAACACGCCGCTTCATTCTTCGACTTAATCTTAGCACCCGCAGCGATTGTCATTTTATTTATACGATAGATGTAACAATATTGTCAGCGCTGGAGCGGCTTTTTATATTTAATTTAGCGGAAATAGAACATAGAGTATGTTTATAATTTAGCCGAAATAGAGCATAGCCAAACTGTGAAGCCGTTAGTCGGCTAATCATTTTAATTAGGAACGAAAAAGACAGCTATCGAATTATCATGACCATCATCAAATATTGTCTGCATTTCGTTAAAACAATCCGAATACGATTATTTTTATCACCCTCTTCTAAAATTGACAACTCTCCTCATTCTGCCGAAAAGGAAACAATATTATTAGAACAATTCCCATACAATCACACACCACAAACTCATTACCTCCCTTCCTTCCTCAATCGAGTAACTTCCATTTGTTCTCACCTGTCTGCAAAATCGATATCCTCTTATAATGCGGGGTGTGGGGTGGGGGGAAAAATGTAAACATTTACATTTGATATACAATGTATATCGGCGAGGGTAACGTATTCTGAAAGCAATTTGTTCTAGGCGTCTATACGAATTACATTATTTTTTTCTACCACTCTTGAGAATCCTAACTAAATTTTTAAGGTTTTCAATCTCTTTGACCGGTAAAAACGAGACCTTTTGACTAAGAGTCCACTGTCTGTCTGTCACCAGGCTATATCTCAGGAACAGTGATGGCTAGACAGTTAAAATTTTCAATTAATTTTTTTTCACAGATGATGTATTTCTGTTGCCCCTTTAACAACAAAATTAAATACTATAGCCAGAATATTTTTAAATGAGGCTTCCCGTACAACAGACATGATTTTTTGTAATAATGGTACCTACTACCCTTCGGACGCGAGACCGACACGCACTTGGCCGGTTCTAAATAATTATGATGTTACGTTTGTGAACTCGAAAAACAGCTGTTTCTTGAAGTTCGATAGCTTAATACCCAGGTCAATACCTAAACCATATTTTTTATTTCGTTTGAAGTTAAACTCTATTCTAAACATTGTCTTTAAAAAAATAGCTCTTTATTTCTTCAGTTTCCCATCCGAGCGATATTCCCGGTTGCATCCCTCTCGGGAGCCCGGGGTCCACTAAACCCCCAATATTTGGGGTCGGCGCAGTAGGTATGTCATCGTTGACCATACCTTCTGCTAATAGATTTGGCAATATTTTTACGGCCGGCCGCCACCAACCCTTTTAGAGACCAAGCTGTTTATCCGCCACCGCGCGGGGAGAACTTAAGTTTTGCTAGTGCCCCTCTAAATCCCTCTTTATTTTTTCAGTAAACTTACAAAATGGTAACGATACATTTTTTTCAGGAAAAATAATTGTTTGAATTTCCAACCGTCATAGAACAGAAGTTGTTCGCCTAGACGTCTAAAAACCCCCTTTCGGTTTACTTCACACTCGCCGACACACGCTGTAAAAAAGGTATCATATTCTGTGAATCTGTTATGATTTACTGTTATCAGTCGAAGGTACGTGTAGACGCCATTGATTTATCACCGTCCCTTTTGAGTTTATTAACAACTAGCTTTTCGTCGCGACTTCGGCCGCGTTTTGTCAACACACACCACTGTGTCTGTAAATCGTAGCGCCAATCCGACTAGATCCTTGTTCCCAAATGCATGGGCGTGCGCAGGTACAGTCAGGTTACCAATTGTGTATACATATACATACATGTATGTATATTTCCACATCCTACTAATTTTATAAAGCTGAAAGTTTGTGAGTAGGTATGAATTGTGTATGTGTGTGTGTTTGATACTCAATCACGTAAAAATCGCTGGACCGATTACCATAAAACTCGGTATGTAGATAGCTGGAGACCTGGAATAACACATTGGCTTCAAAGTTGACAGACAGAAACAAAAAGTGGTAAAATTACTCCGACCTTACTCCACGTTTATTAATAAGGCTAATAGTGGTTTAACTTTAAACCGTGGTTCAAGTCTATGAATTTGATAATTCTCGTTTTGCACTTAGTCCTGAAGCTTGGCCTAAACCATGGTTTAAAGTTTAAACCAGGTCCGGCACTTAAAACTAATTTTAAAATAATAAGAATAAAGTTTAACCTACTCAAAAAAGACCGACCAAAAATATGAACTAGTCTACACATATTGTATCGGAGGCAATAAATAACACATGGACAGCATCATCTCGCGCTGATTAGATCAGCATCGCCTGTTCGCAGGACATTAAGGGCCGACATTGATGCATAGGAACACGACGCCCTTGAACTTTTTGCCAAGGACGTTTTGGTATGGACGAGACGGTTTTTTTAATAAAAAAACATATTTGAGGACATATCATATCACACGGCGCCATCCAGCCCTAAACTAAGCAACCGGTTTTGTAATTTGGTGACTAGCTAATAATATACCTACCTATTTAACGGTTGTTTCGAATATCAGCATCAACGTCAGTATTGTTTTAATATCAGCCATTAGGTGAGTTAGTGGTCAAACCTTTATTTAAAAAACTTGCGAAACTAGTTGAAAATGTTTGACGTGGAAGGGGAAGTTCGCAAAGTACGTTTTACATGCGACTTCTATGAAAAATCGACTTTGCACATCCACCGCTTTTTTTTTCAAAAAGTTTGCCGGGAATTTTACTCATCTTAAGAGATTGTGCCACTCTGGAGAGGTAAGTCTGATCCGTCTCATGACGGATGAGAACCTTAGGGTAAGTCGATAGGTCTCGACTATCTCGGCATCGGAACGTTGACCGGGTCAAAATAAGACATACCCCATGAGAAGAAGAGGATTGAACCTCTACATCTATTTTTTTAAGTTTTAAACATTTTTATAAGTTTTAAACAAGATAAGCGTTTGACCACCATTAGGTGAGATAGTAGTAATAGTGATAGATAGGAAGACGGGTTTTCCTTAATGGCTGCACCGGCCAAACGTACCGGAACACCTATTTCAAAATTCAAATTCATTCCAACCTTTCTTTTCAGCAGGCGTTTTCATCCGAATGTCACCCTTCTTTTTCTATAAATTCTTTTCCATCGACTGAATAAAACATGCCCCATGTGATAGAGTGAGCACAGGAGTTGCTTACTATGTTCGAAATGTAATATATCTAGTAAATATTAGATTGTACGATACCGAAGAACCGACAATACGTTCACAGTAGATCAAACTACTCCCGCCATACATATTGATTTGCCCAACACAGCGGAAGCTAGTTCCTCGGGTTCTGTATATGAAAACTTGGTATTCAAGAAGTTTGGTGCTCGCTTCGCTGCTTCTAATAAGGCGGTCGTATATTATCTACGTGTAATAATGGATAGTGTATTTCCCTACCTGGGCACCTAAAAAAATGTAGTTTAGCCACTAACCTCCATTATATGGACAGGAGGTCGCGTAATTAATTTAGTGCCTATTTGATATGTGCCATGTTGCGCTGTTTTCTATTGAAAGTAATGGTGACCGTCCATGGAATCAGTTCCATGAACGGTCACCATCACTTTCAATAGAAAACGTGCGGCAACAGCCCAACATGGCGCAAATCAAATCGGCACAAAGATCTAATGTCATTCTGTATGGTATAGCAATTCCAGTGTACTTGTATATTATAGAGTTCAGTGTACAATTCTCAGCTTCCAAATTCAAACTGACGATGTAACTGGCAACTAATTAACCGTAACAGCCTCAGCGCAAAGACAAAACAGCAAAACAAACGGGAACTCGACGCCCGCCGGAAATGGGGGATAACTTTTTAAATTCTCTCGGCGTGGGAAGGTGAAGAATTTCATTCATTAGGCCGGAAATTAGATGTTACAGGCTAAGCGTTGACTCAAGTCAATGGAACTTACTTAGTGGGCCAGGAAGTTGGCAATAGTAGCAACATGAGAATAAGTAAACAAACTAAAATAAATATAAATATTGCACGACGTTACATACAGCGCAATCTAGCACTTACGCTTGTACTATGGGCACTAGACAACAGATTTACTACATATTATCACACTCTTTTTTAAAGTTGATAGCCTCATTTTTCAAATTAAACTGTTTGCACTTATCTGTAACCTTGTTTGCGGACATAATCACAGGAAACCTAGCTTCCACAGGTTGCCTGGAAGAGATCGCTTTAAGCGATAACTTTAAGTTGTTTTTGTTTTCCTTTTTATTGTAATTTTTTGTTTTTGATGTTGCAATAAAGAATTAATCTATCTATCTTTCGGTTCCGGAAATTCTTATCTTAGTTTTTAATAATATGATCTAGATCTTATATTTGTGAATGTACATTGAACATTAACGTTTTTTTTTAATCATAAATTATTGTTTTCTATTTTCAGTTGGCACCGGACTCACAAGTTGTGTTCTGTTAGGGTCGTAACGGGTCAACTGAAATTTAAAAAAGCAAACCGATTGATTCCGAAAATTAGTTTCATTTTGATGTATTTTAATCCCACTAATATAGACCAATATAAATTTGTGTAGATATTTGTTAGTCAAGAATGGGTTTTGGCTGAAATAGGTAGCTCTTTTAATGTAATTCATATAGATTGGGAGCCGATGGTTGGCAACCCTACCTTATCGAGTACAGTCAGATTACCAATTAAGTTATACAGTACGCAAAATTATCATGCGTGCTGTATACTTAATTGGTGATCTGACTGTGCATAACTTAATAATTTAAGTAACCTACATTTACCCCTTTACATAAACGATGGCTAAGTTTAATAAGTTTAACAATTAACTATACAGCACGAATAATAATTTTGCCTGCTGTATAGTAAATTGGTAATCTGACTGTACAAAGTGGAGACTAATATGGTGGAAAGAACACTAAAAGTTATGCCTAAAAACCTCGGTTAGCCGCGATTCAGCCTGGGCCCGTCTTCGGTGAGCCCGTTTTTAGGGGAGCAATCGAGGGGTCAACCCTACCTCATCGAGTACCAAGTTGAGACTAAAATGGTAGAAAAAACACTAAAAGTAATAGGATACTAACCAAAAAGCAGACTGAAAATATTTCAAACTTTAACCCTCCTACCTCAAAGCAAAAAGGCAGACAGAATTTAAAAAAAGCTACATAGTGGTAATGTTTGCATTTGGCCTACCTAGCCCGAGTCTACCTCCAGTTTATATTCTGTCACTAGCGACCTAATGACACCGTCTACTTGGTAATCAGTGGTTCAGTGGTCAAGTTGTTTTTATATTTCAAAGTTAAATGTTTTAACGATTGTTTTGAACTAAATGACCAAACTTTGTTTTGTAATTAGTAAATAGATTAGTTACGTATTTGTATAGTTCTAGGTGACAGGCTGCCATAAAGCCCCGGCAAAAAATAGAACTAAGTAGGTACTCATTTTGTTTCGGTAGGATTCGCAGAAAGTGACTGTGAATTGATTTGGCGATTCAGCGAACCTGGGGTTCTTCCAACGCGGTGGCGAGTAAACTGCTTGCTCCTAAAGAAGGTTGGTGTCAGGCAGCCGACTAGACGTAAAATAATGTAAAATATATAAGTATAGATGAAAAAGCCGGGCAACATATGTGGATATTTCCCGTAAAGTTAACATTAGCGGTTAGCCCCGGTTTCACCCGCGGAAGTAACAACGGATTTTTTCAAATCTTAATTAATGCACAAGGATCACACACACCCTCCAAATTTTATGTCTCTATGACCAGCGATTTAGTTTAGGCTATGCGTCAAGTCTTTTTATTTTATTGACTTTTTATTACAGGAGTATCACAGAAGAATAGGATTTAGTCTACAAATTATTTGAAAGATGCCAAAAGTTTATATTCTATCTGCCTTTTTGCTTTGAGGTAGGTATGAAATATTTTCAACTATTTGGGCACCGCGGGTTTATTCGCGTAGTCTGAGTTTTTGTGAGAATACCTGGATATACCTAAAGTTTAGTATCCTATGTAACTAAGTACCTACATCAAAAGCTATATATGCTTGCAGCGTGTTCTGCAATACTTCGGCCATATTGCGCGCAGAAACCCCGATAATCTGGAGCGCCTGATGGTGACGGGGAAAATTGAGGGTAAAAGACCACGAGGGCGGAGCCCATAAAGATGGTCGGACCAAGTATCAGAACAACTGGAGATACCTCTTAGCACGGCTCTTCATCAGGCCACCGACAGAGATCACTGGAGAATGACGATTGGCAGATTGCATACCAAGGGTCACAATCCTCATCTATGAGGGAACGACGGAGGAGGAGGACATCAAAGCTCTACTGCGTATTCTCATCCATAATGTAGACGGTTAGCTTTATTTTAAACACTATTTTACTACATGAATGTTTAAATTGCTTCAAAACTGTCGTGTTTCGTCGAAATTACACCGTTTTACATAAGTTTCCTAAACATTTGTTACTTTGGAAGTAGTTGAAGTTTTTAATTTTCACCTAGTTTGCTATCGGGTGTCGTTAGGGATTGGCAACCGGAAACACGTGTATTTCAAACTCCCTTACTTATAAACGACTAGCAGAGTCCCGCGGTTTCTCCCGCGTAAGTCCCAATCCAATGGGAATATCGGAATCAAAAGTACTCAGGTGAATGTAGATTTCTAATGGTGAAAGAATTTTTGAAATCGGTCTAGTAGTTTTTGAGTTAATTCATTACAAACATTTTCTTATTTCTTGTTCGTTTTGCTCAAGACATTTTACTAGACTATTTTACAAGGAGATATGCATCATTAAAAAACTATCATTTCTCCTTGTGAAATATTTCTATGTATTTTCTTCTTTATCGTCTTCAGTTTTTTTTTTCAATTGTCTTTTGTTTTATTTTTGTATAGATCGTCTTTCTTTTTTTTCGTAGGTATTTTTTTCTGTTTCGTTATCACACAAAATTAAAAAAAATAGCTAGCATTAATTTTATAAATTTTATGGGAAGATACGGGTGCAAATATGAACGTTGCGAAATTAAATACGAGTCTTAAGAACGTGGCGACTGTTACCATTTCCATACAAACTGAATACCAAAATAAATTATGAAAAATTTAGTTATCTATCTTAATATCGATATTATTCGGATTAAGTTATACTTTTATGGGATGGGACCACAAGATTTTCCAAAATATTCATTCGAAATGAAATAAAACGGAGAATCATTTTGTTTTTTTTTTTTCATTTTTACAGCGTAAATTACTTTTTATTGGGAATAATATAAAACGAATGAGATGTAAATGAGATGTAAACTAGTAATTTACGCAGGAAAAATGAAAAAAATGTTTTAAATTACTTTGTAATTTGAAGGATCGTCGGCATCCGGTATTCAATCCCTGTAACTCTGTGTAGAAGGTAACTGGGGTTCTATTTATATAATTATGGGGTTCCGTTATTTTTAAACAGTCGTCGAGAGAAACCTCGGAGGTAGACTTTCGGGTTCGCAAGTTGCGGTATTTGTAGCCATTTTAAAAGGTTGATTTTTTACAACGAGCGTGGACCATTTAGGTTTGATTCGACCAAACTAGAATAAGTAATAGAATAAGCCGGGGTTACACGGCAATTACATCTATCCCTATCTAGGTATATCGTAGAAATACTCAAGCACCTGGCGCGGTGGTCCCCGTGGCGTATTGCCAAAACATGATCCACCTGAATTCATGTATTTCACATTATACAGTCCAGACCAATGAATTTGTGTGCCAAGTTCCTGACTGATTGACTGACTGATTGAACTTTACATCAACGCACAGCCTAAACCACTGAACACACAAACACAGAGCGTGTACGCACTGCGATTAAACGCCTGCGTTTTCCCGTAGGTCTGAAACCGCAAAAAAATGCATCACATAGCTTTCTATACAAGCCCACGCATTAGCGTTTTTTTCTGTGACTGGTTTTGCGTGTTGATAAGCGGTTCTGCGTTTTCAGCTATTCGCTTGTGCGATTAAACCGCTTGCGGTCTAAGCCTATACTACCAATTTCGCATCTCTAGGAACCACGAAATTTGAGTGTGTTCTTTGTGATGTGTAGATATCGACTAAGATAGGTTTTTGGAAAATCCTGCAGGATTGGGAATTACTTAAGTGCGTGTGAATGTCCGACTGCAATGCAGAAGGTTGCGGGTTCGATTATCGCCGGGTGCAAGTATTTATGCTTAAAAATAAATTGTTTTTGCTCTAGGTGTATATGTATCCTCATCATCATCATCCGAGCGATGTTCCCGGTTGCATCTCAGTCTCGAGAGTTCGCGGGGTCCGCTTTCCTACTTTTACGTCTTTATTTCGCACGATCTTCAGCATCATGTATGTATGTTGATTACAATCAGGTAAAATTACAACGGCGCACGATTTGAAGTAGGTATCGGAAAAGGTAGGAGGAGCAGTGTTGGTCTAGTGGCAGATACCGTGACTTTCATTCCGAAGGTCATGGTTTCGAATCCTGGCTGACCGCACACCGATGTCTTTTTCTTTAAGAAAAATTTAAGTGCGCAATTAATATCGCTCTTACGGTAAAAGAAAACCATCGTGAGGAAACCTACGGCTTAAAGTCACGCAAAAAGGGTTAGTTGGGGAAACACACAGTAAAAGTAAGTCATCATCATCCGAGCGTTGCATCCCTCTCGAGAGCCCGAGGTCCGCTTTCCTACTTTCACGTCTCCACTTCGCACGATCTTCGGCACAGTAAAAGTAAGTAGGTATCATTCACATTGGTCCCAATTCACTGGTTCTCAGTGTAAATAGAGCTGGCGAACAACCTTGTCATTGCACCTCGTACCTCGCTGCACCACTTTTGCGCATTATATGAACGTTATTTTGGCATGTTTTCTAGCGATTTTATACTTGACTCGATTCAATTATGCAGATATTAGAACAGTTTATGCGACTAACTTTTCACAAATGGGTCATGTAGATGTTTTGATTGTTATGCTTAAGGTTTTAGATTGAACTAGCTGTGTCCCGCGGTATCACCCCTGTATGTCTTTTAATTATTTTGTATTTCTTAATTTTTTTGGCACCTACAATAAAGCGTAATCTAAACTAATATAAGTAAATCTGTGTACATTTTGAAAATCCCTTTCTTATCGGACACCTACATCATAAAAGAACACACTATTCAAATTTCAATTCTCTACTTCCAGCAGTTTAGGCTGTGCGTTAATCCATTCTTCATTCAATCACTCAGACTCAGGACAAAGCATTAGATAGATATAAAGACCATCAAAAACATGCTTGTAAAAAAAACAAGTCTCGCAACTCAGTTCTTCTACCGTAAAAAGTTGTGAGATCCATGTAATTCCAAGTCGGGGACCTTCTGTCTTAAGTTATTACGTAATTAGCTAATCTAACACCATCTTATATAGACCATAAAATCAATATTAAAAAAAGTTATGTTTGCGGCAAATAGATTAACTTGGCAATCGCACTAAACAGTCTAATTTAATATAATATGTTTTACTTGTGAGACAAATTGTGTAGTATTCATAACGCCCGCCGGTAAAACCCTGTAACACAGCTAATAAAATCCCATGTAAGATTACGTCACAGTATCACATGACAGACGAATGATTCAACTTTTCCTAGTGTAACAGTAACAGCTATATCATAAAGCAGTCAGTTGACAACGGAAGGGGGACCTGATTAACGACAAACAACTCTCGGCTACAATTGTTATTATCGATGTGATTGCTCTACTGTCGTGTTCGTTTCTGTGTCATGCGTATTATTAAGACCTTTTTATGACGACCTCTGTGGCGCGTCGTGCAAATGCCCGACTGCAATGCAGATGGTTGCGGGTTCGATTCCCGCCAGGTGCAAGTATTTATGCTTAAAAATAAATAGTTGTGCCTAGTCTGGGTGTCCCTCTGCGATGTTCCCGGTAGCATCCCTCTCGGGAGCCCGGTGTCCGCTAAATAAACCCTAAATGTTTTTTTTTTATTTGGGTCGACGCAGTCGGTAAGTATCATTGACCAATGCAATTAGATTTGGCAATCTTTTTATGGCCAGCCGCTAGCCTGACACCAACACTCTTAGGGATCAAGCAATTTATCCGCCACCGCGCGGGGAGAAGTTGCCTTTTGCGACACCCACGGAATAAGATGGGGTAACCCTATTCTATGGTGGGGCTACACTGCAAACCTGTATTATATTACTTGTATAGAATTCAAAATATCCATCTGACCTTACCTACCGAGCGTTATTGTGGAGAGATGTAATTCATGCATCTATCATCAACAGCGAATGCATATCGATACATCAAATCTGATTATTCATACACCTATTTGCGTCTGTAATTTGATATTATTTTGGCAACTTCGAAACTAACTTCGAAGCATTTTCGAAACTAATTTTTCTGGAGTTGTTATCGATTTTAAACGTTACGGATTTAGAGACAAGTTACTGTTATACCCGGTGAACTAGAGCTCCCACGGCGCAATTGGTTATCGCCCCGACTCGCCCCGGAGAGGGGGCGGTTGCACGTTCAAGCCCCGCATTAAGAGCATTTAAAAAAAAACAAAACGAATCCACTGCTGCATGATTCTCACACACACATTAAAAAAAATACTTTTGCATTTTTTTAATAAGTATTTGTATTTTATAAGGCAAGTCTATCTGAAATAGGAGGTAGGTATCAATCGGAAACGAAAGACTAAAATAAACATTAAATGAACCAAATTTAGAAGTAGACGTTATATAAATAGCTGTTATTTTAGTATCTTTTGGCCGCAAGTTTAGTTCGCGCGTGGAGAACTAAACTTCAGTTTATTCTTTTTTTTTCGGTGTTAAAAACAATGTAAGTATGATAAATAAAAATAAAAATTAGGAAAAATAATATTCTGGCTTTTGTGAGATAACTGGACACTTCAAAGTCACAGAATATTTAATGTTAAGTTGTGGAACCACTGACCTCCATAATATGTTACAATACGCGCACTGAATTTTGTGCCTATTTAATTTGCGCCATGTTGCGTGGTTTTCTATTGACAACAACAGCGACCAACCAACTCAACAACCATAGGAAACAGAGCAACATGGCGCAGATCAAATAGGCACAAAGATCTAATGTCATTTTGTTTGGTATAGCAATTCCAGCGTACTTCTAAGAGTTGAGTGTGTGGAACAGAGATGTTCCTATCTGTATCCTGAATACTGAGTTCGTTGCGTTAATATTTATTTTACCGTCTAGTAACACCTATTTATATACGGTAGGTAAATCCAAAAAAGATATCAAGCAAAACTGATGATCATCAAACCAACATTAATGATTGTCAAAACGATTATAATCAATTGGCTTCTTGCATGACACATCGAAGTCATTATGAAGTCATTAATTACAAGAAAATAAATGGTAACGCTCTATTATTGTCAGAAACGATAAAAACGTTTGATTTAGAAACTTTCCTAGGAAGCTTAGATCAACTATCAAATATTGACGACCACTGTAGCATGTCGTAGGGTAAATATCCGACTTCGGTCCATAAAGCTGCGGGGTCAATTCTCGCCTCAAACAAATATTTGTTTGAAGATTGGATTTCTATTGACGATGGATACCTACATATTTTTGCCTTGGGCCCATGGGGATTTTTGCAAAAATATTAGTGTTAGCAATAAGAATACGTATTGCTATACAAAATGCTTATACAGCCAGCCTTTTGGATACCATATCTAAAGGCTATACTTTATTTTTGGCTATACTCTTAATTGACGACCTCTGCGCGTCGTGCGAGAGCGCGACTGAAATGCAGGAGGTTGCGGGTTCGATTCCCGCCGGGTGCAAGTATTTATGCTTAAAAATAAATATTTGTGTCTGGTCTGGGTGTCCTTCTATGTATAATATGTATGTATTTACAAAAGAAAAATAAATATAAGTATTATATCCGTTGTCTAGTCACCGTAACACAAGCTTAGTCGCTTACCACGGGGCTAGATGGCGCTGTGTGTTGTTCACAGAATTTATTTATTTTGTCACTTAAGAATTATCGGTCGATTTGACCGATCATTTTCTTTAGCAGTTTCTGAAGAAAATTAACAAATTTTAATTTCTAACTTCAGAAATTATCGTTCGAAAGAAACGCAGTAACTCTAATTTAATTCTACGAACGATAAACCGAAACGATAATTCCAGAAGAAAATATGTCATCCATTCGTCCGAAAAAAAATATTCTTACGGTTTTGAAGGACGGATGATAGATTTTCTTTCTTTCTTTCGTTCGTTCGTAGAATTAAAGTACCCCTCCAGATGATCAGATACTTAATTGGTACTATATAGCGATAGGTACACACTACAATATTTATTAATTTCTTGCCCTTCTAATCTATTGTTACACAGCGCCAGAAATTTTGATGAATGCTCTTTATGATGCTGTCGTGCCCGTGACCTAAATAAGATGGCGAAGATATTCTCATCATTTTCAAATTATATTTAAAAACTGTTGGTTTAAAAATTGTCATTTAAAACCCCCTTTCGAAAGCTTAACTACGCTTGCCTAAACACATAGCTTAGAAAACCAAACCACTTTCCTCTTAAGAGGACTCTACCTACTCTTTTTCCATACAAACGTAGTAGACTGTTTCCTCCCTAGATAAAGATATTAGAGCAAATACGTTTAAGCCATAAAACCTATATCTGCCGTGATCATGCTCCTACGTTTTGGTTTTTTTCATTTTCTAATTAGAATAGAAATAAAATTCAAATAATTAGAAAATGAAAAAAATCAAAACGTAGGGTCATGGTCATGGCTGATATAGGACTTATGGCATAAACATATTTTTTTTGGAAAACTTTATCCAGGGAGGAAACAGTCGACTACGTTTGTAAAGTTTTTATGGAGAAAAGGGTAGGTAGACTGTCCTCTCAATAAGAAAAAGCAAAAAAATAACATCCCCTATTCTAAACTGCCAATTGTACAGAAGTAAATGGGTGCCTACTACCTAGCTACCTACATTAAAACAAAACTAAAACTTGAGCACAAAAACGTTCGCTGTACAACTGTGGGAGGAGGGTAAGAAAGCGCGTGTTTCCTCGGAAATAGGGCTCATTTGTCATACCCTGTCGCTGTTCGTGTATCCATCAAGTAATACAGTGTAAGGTGATTTTACATTGAATGCACACGGCGCCCGGCATCAGTCTATATGAACTGTTTATTCGTTCATACGGCAATAATGTTCAAATTTGTTTTTTTGTACATAAACAATAATTGGATCTGGGTAAAAACCTCTTTATTATCTATCATGTAATACAGTGTGGGGTGATTTTACATTGAATGCAGACGGCGACCGTCACAGGTAGACTGATTAACTCATTAAGAGGACAGTCTCCATGCTCTTTCTCCATACAAACGTAGTCGACTGTTTCCTCCCTGGACAAAGACATTAGAGCGATTTTCATTTTCTATTGTTTTTTATTTTATTACTATTCTAATTAGAAAATGAAAAAAATCAAAAGGTAGGGGCATAGTCATGCATGACAGATATAGGTTTTATGGCATAAACATATTTGGTCTAATATCTTTATCCAGGGAGGAAACAGTCGACTACGTTTGTATGGAGAAAGAGTATGGAGACTGTCCTCTTAATAGTTAATTCGGCAATGTTCTTACTGTTCTAATTAACTTTTTTTGTATAAAAATTAGTTAAAAACAATAATTAATCGATGTATTTTCACCACTGTGAAAGACTGGCGCCAGTAGTATAATAAATTTAACGTTAGCGTTGCGTTCACAGTTTGGTTGGTCCAGTGTTTGGTGTGAGGGTTACGTACCCAATTGTGATAGTAGTAGGTACACGCCCATCGTGCGCGAGTCCGACTCGCACTTGACCGTTTTTTTTAAAGTACAGTGTTTTGTTTTTCTTTCTCTGTTCCACCATCTATATTTTTTAAAACCTTAAATAAATAAATAAAGTTCCTACAATTGGTGTAAGTCGAAGGTGCCATATTGCCGGTTCTGTGTAATAAAAAACCTCCCCGACAAAGCACTCAAAAAACATTAACAATACAATCGCAAAATTTTGATTGAATCCCGTTATTACGTTCTTTTTTGTACTTTTACAATAATGGACTGTGTTTTAACGAACAAACTGAGTATTTCTTGTTTGAAATGTAACATGGGTTGTAGTTTTAATTGGAATAGTATCTTTGTTATGGTATTTTCATTTCCACTTTGATTTTTAATTGAGTTTGATAGAAGGAATTTTTAACTGGGAAATAAATTTTTCATTGCTGATTTTATGTGCTTGTTTTTTGTGAAATAAATTCACCTTAATACTGTTAGATAGGTAACGTGGATATGTTTAATCTAAGCATTTTAAACCAATATTTTTTGATTAGAGGTCGTACAAATAATATGAACTAGTATAGAGGTGAATCGCACCGGACTTATGAGGATAGTCTCCATTCTCTTTCTCCATACAACCGTAGTTTAAATTGTCCTCCCTGGATAAAGACATTAGAGCAAATATGTTTATGCCATAAAACTTATATCTGTCATGACTATGCATCTACCTTTTTTTTCATTTTTTTTTTATTAGGTATTATTTTGATTAGAAAATTAAAAAAAATAAAAAGGTAGATGCATTGTCATGACAGATATAGGTTTTATGACATAAACATATTTGCTCTAATGTCTTTATCCAGGGAGGAAAATTTAAACTATGTTTGTATGGAGAAAGAGAATGGAGACTATCCTCTTAAAGACCCCCAAAACTTTACTCGCCAGGGAATACAGTCTCTTTATGACCTCCTCCATAAGACGGTGTCGCATTTTAGTCTACCTGGACGTCCAACGGTAAAGAGGAGATGGTAAGACCAGGTTGTGCAATCAGTATGATGATCAGACACTTAAGTGTACGCTTTGTGTATAAAAGCTTATGCTTAATACAAAAAAACCTTTACGAAATAAAAATGGCACGCTGAAGAGGTCATAATTTCGAGGAGCAGGGACACTGGAATTGGCTGCGGAGGTCAAGGTCACACCGTATATTTAATCCGGTCAATATCGGATTACAATATTTTACACTTGACAATAAAACGTGTGAAAAAATATGGAACCCATTGTTTAGTATTATGGTTTGGTACATAAGTGTAAAATCACAAACAAGAGTACGTGTATAGGTAGCTGTAGGTAACCATACTATCGCGAAGTAATATTTCGATCGCCTTTTATTTTAGTTTCAATCGTATATTGTTTTATTTACCTATATTTCGCGATGTTGTATTGAAACTTTGAGCGTTGTAACAATGCTAAAAGTAATAAACACCACGCGATTCAAACCGAAAAATGTCTTTAATTTCAGTTTTTTTTTTTAAATTGGATAACTGTTAAAATTGATCTATAAACGACTGACTGTGACTGTCTTATGTCTTAATAAAAGAGGGGCTTGATACTGACGTATGCACAATCCGTGGGAAGCACGACAAAAAAACTTAGAGAACAGAACCTAACGCTACGAACTCGTAGCACGTCTACGAGTTTTCTTTACGACGTCTATAAGGCTACGAACGAGATCTACGAACCCCTACTTCTCCCAATTTTCATTTGTTCCTTTCAATCAGAGAAATGTAACTATAGACCGTTTTGTTAGTCTCCATTCTAACAAACCAGTGACAAACATTTGACTTAGTTTTCATTTTCACAACACTTCTACACCGTCAAGAAAGAAAATGGATTATAATATAAAAACAATTTACACGCATTTTAACTACATAAGTTCCACGAAAATTCAGCAACACGTTTTCTCAACGCGTTCCTGCTAAGATCCAAAAATAAACTTTGACACTAACAGATGCAAGGAATAAAGAACAAAAAAGAAAAAAAATATAGAATGTAAATCACATTAAGATCTAAATGTAATTTTGTAATTTTAGTATGTGACTAAATAATGTAATTTATAATTTTATTATTTGCATGCCTCTTAAGGTAGAACATAATGGAACTTATTATTGTAACCATCTTATATCATACCTATGTTTATGGCAAATAAAGATACTGATACTGATACAGAAACTAACCAGACCAGAAACAAATATTTATTAACTTACACCCGACGGGAATCGAACCCCCAACCTCCTACATTGGCACACAGAGCCATTGAGGCCGCCAGTGTACTCGATAAGACCCACCTACTCGCTCCTAATTACAGACATAAGCGCGTACAATCGCGTAGAAGAGTGTTAAAGCGGTTACCGCACTGCGACGGGAAAACTAAGCACTAGGCTTGTACTATGGGTTCTAGACAATGGACATACTACATAGTATACGTTTTTTTTGTAAATACCTGTATACGTTAACACAGAAACCAACCAGACCGGAATTAAGCATAAATACTTGCCCCCGACGGGAATCGAACCCGCAACCTTCTGCATTGGCACACAGACCCACCTACTCGCTCCTAATTACAGACATAAGCGCGTACAATCGCGTAGAAGAGTGTGAAAGCGGTTACCGCACTGCGACGGGATGCGGCAGCCCCATCGACATCATACCCGGACTTACGTGTGACCAAACTGTTTGGATAAATATTCTAGAATACATATTTACTTAGAAATATTGCCAGCCCTGCGTCTATCGTGCGTTCTGTTTTTGCAGAAGTATTGTTTCTTTAAAATATTTCTGTGAAAACCCAGTGCAGGCTTAAGCACTTAAAAATTTAATATTAAATATTTACTGAGTTACATTTTACCGGGGTACGTTCGACCAAGCTAGAAAAATCAACGAAAAGCAATACTACGCATAAATCGTCTTTTGTTAGCGAGAGATTATCGGGCTGTTCAGTTGAAAAAAATACGAGTTATGCGGAGAATAGTTATTCATTACTTAATCTTGTTTGATCGAATGTAGTATTATTATTTACTAGGTGACCCGTCGAACTTTGTTCCGCCAGGGGGCAAAAAAAGTATCATATGTCCGTCTCCTGATTCTAAGTTACCTATCCACCAATTTTCACCCAAATCAGTTCAACCGTTCTTGAGTTATAAATAGTGTAACTAACACGACTTTCTTTTAAATATATAGATTTTCACGCGTATAAGTATCTAAGAATATATAAGAATATATTCTTATAGCCAGCCAGGGGAAAAAACACACACCTGTTGTGTGCATACCGCACTAGCGAACATGGTAGAAAAACACACAAGTTGTGTTTTCCTGGGATATCCTGTAGACGAGTCATACGAATCTCCAAAAAAAATTCGTGAATAATAAATGCGGATGGCCTACTTTTTAAGTAAAATTCGAGAACTTTTTCCATATAACCAAAGAATAACACTTGACCTTTAGAATTCGTGAGTTGCAACAATATATCATTTGAGTCTACAGATAGGTGGTGCAAAGGAACTTAGGTACGATCTCAATATCTTCGCATCTGGTAGTACATATTCAAACATATCTTCATTATTTTCCATAATAAACTAGCTGTGTCTCATGGTTTCACCCGCTGATCTTGTGGGAATTTCAAAAAAGCCCATTCTTATCGGATGCTTCTCTCCAAATTTCAGTTCTCTCCTATCAGCGGTTCGGGCTGTGCGTTGATTCATTGGTCAGTCAGGACAACGCCTTTTATCATGTTATACCTATATTAAAGTAGGGACCATTTTTTTCTGTTCGGGAGTCGGTACCAGCGATTTTAGGGTCAAAATCCCACGCGGTACTGATTGGAGTGCTATACCACTCCAATCAGTACGGCGTGAAATCATCAGAAAGCCATCGGTACAGGTCTTTCGTCACTCTTATGTATTGGGAAAATGACATCAAGAAGAAAAAAAAAGAAAGGTATTCAAAGATAAGAAAGTGTACAGGCCAGGTGCACAGATATTGTGATCGTGTTATACAGGTTAGCAATGTAGGAACCATTTTTAGGGTTCCGTACCTAAAGGTAAAAACGGGACCCTATTACTGAGACTTCGCTGTCTGTCTGTCTGTCTGTCTGTCTGTCTGTTCGTCCGTCCGTCCGTCCGTCCGTCCGTCCGTCTGTCCGTCTGTCACCAGGCTGTATCTCATGAACCGTAATAGCTAGAAGGTTGAAATTTTCACAGAAGATGTATTTCGGTTGCCGCTACAACAACAAATACTAAAAACAAAATAAAACAAATATTTAAGAGGGGCTCCCATACAACAAACGTGTTTAGAAAATAACAAGGAGTTTAGTACAATGTGAGGTCGCTTCTGATTGGTCAGGACAAATCGAGTTGGTCATGGAATTCAAAATGGCTGCCCTATCTGTCAAATATACTAGTCTGCCTTCACTGTCCAAAGAGTTTCTTATAAGTTTCAGATTTTCTTTGAATCAAAATTGTTGTAAACCATTTTAGGGTTCCGTAACCAATTGTGATAGTGGTACGGAACCCTTCGTGCGCGAGTTTCGCACTTGGCCGGGTTTTTTTTTTTCAGTTCGGGAGTCGGTACCGCCGCTTCCAGGGTCAAGGCCCCATGATACACCGACTTTATGTAGACTTGGCTTAAGGAATGAATTATTGTTGTTTAATGCGTGTTAGTACCTTTTATAACTCAAATAGGTCAAAAAGATTAACCCCCTTACCTACTTATAAACGATGACTAACTTTAATTGACTAATGTAACGTTTGTCTCTGTCTGTTAATTTTGACATGATATTTCAAAATTAACAGACAGAGACAAACGTTACATTAACTTAGTCATCGTTTATACGTAGGTACACTACTCGTATATGTTACCAAAGGCGGACTCTGACAAATCATTACAATAATGATTTCGATCGTCTTTTATTTATATTTCAATTTTATTAGTCTTTTGTTTCAGTTTCTATTTATATTTCTGTTTCAAAACAACCTATTTAAACAAAATTTTTGACGTGGCGTTCAGGCCACTGCGACGAATTTATAGCCTAAGCCCTAAGCTGTCAAAAGGTTAAAATGACTATAATCCAGATATCCAACCATTGCCGTACCAAGTTTCATCGCAATCGGTTGAGTAAATTTTGCAAACGTGCAACTTAGCAAAGGTGCGTCGTTGTTGTGTTCAAGGATTTCATTGGCAATGTTTATTTTAGGGGTTCCGTACCCAATTGTGATAATGATACGGAGCCCTTCGTAAGCGAGTCCGACTCGCATTTGGTTTTTTATTTACTAAATACGGGGCGAAACAAAAATCCAAATTAACACTTCATTATTAAACATTTTTCACCTAGTTAAAGTGTTAATATAAATAAATCACCAGAATTAGTCACTCGTTTACATCACGGACAAGTAATTAACGGCTAATCTAGGCAATTTAAATATTTTCTTACACCGATTTGAATATCTTCAGAGTAATTTGCATAGTCTATGGCTTCTTATCTAGCGTACAGTTTATTTATGCCTACTGATTATTTAAAGTGCTTACGAGGGTTGCGATATATTAACACCCTATAAATAATAAATAAATAAATTCTGCGAACAACACACAGCGCCATCTAGCCCCGTGGTAAGCGACTAAGCTTGTGTTACGGTGACTAGACAACGGATTATACATAGAAGGACACCCAGACCAGACACAAATATTTATTTTTTAAGCATAAATACTTGCACCCGGCGGGAATCGAACCCGCAACCTCCTGCATTGCAGTCGCGCTCTCGCACGACGCGCCACAGAGGTCGTCTATATTCATTCTTCTTCTCTTTAGCGTTTCGTACCCAAAGGGTAAAAACGGGACCCTGAGACTCTGCTGTCTGTCCGTCTGTCACCAAGCTGTATCTCATGAACTGTGATAGCTAAACAGTTCACAGATGATGTAGGTAGGTACCTATGTAGTCGCTATAACAACAAATATTAAAAAGAAATATTTAAGGGTATACATAACAAAAAACATGATTTTCAAATTTAAAACACAACGGTTTCGCGATTTATTATCACCACCAGCAAAAATAACTGCTAACGTTGCGTAACGTTGTCAAAAATTTTTGGATAGATACGGAACCCGTATTCAAGCCCGGCTCGCACTTGGCATCATTTAAACGTTTAACTAGTTTACTAGACCCTCTGTTTAAAACTGCACCCCGGAACATGAAGCAGAAGTTTTATAAAGATAAAAGTCCAAAAGTAAACAACTTACTACTTTCTGAAGAACTATTTACTCCGAAAACCCTCATCAGATCCTCATCAAATTTCTAAAGGACCAACTCGGGACTCTCACCTTCCAAATAAAAAAAATATCATCAAATCTATTACCTACTATTATAAAGCGGAAGAGTTTGTTTATTTGTTTGTTTGTTTGTTAGAACGCGCTAATCTCAGGAACTACTGGTCCGATTTGAAAAATTCTTTCGGGGTTGGATAGTCCATTTATTGAGGAAGGCTATAGGCTACTTTTGATCCCGATATTCGCACGGGATCGGGACTTATGCGGGTGAAACCGCGGGGAGCTGCTAGTTCAGTTCATAAACAGCGAACACATTCGCGAACAGACATAAAAAAATATATTCGGTCAAATTGATGACTGATATTTTAATTATTTCATGACATTACTACTACTACCTATATTTTTACTAAAACTAGGTCTAAGATTATACCAACTAACAAATTGAAATTGTATTGTTTAAATAAATGATTTTAATTTAATTTTTAAATTGGGAACCTTTTCTTTTATTGTTGTCGGTTAAAAATACTGCGACAACCCGAAATGTTGTAGTTTGTAACCCCCCAGCCGTCTAAGTATTTGCATGAGTTGTCCTCGGCAGCACCTTGAACCGCCGCCCACGGGTTTCAGCCGGCTATTTCAGGCACGCCCACGTCGCCCACGCCACAGCTGATTCCTCGTGTTAATAAACCTTATTCTACCTGACCTGATTTGTCAAACTAATCACTTTCATGCGGATTCATTTGAATTTAAAATAATTATGGTCGACGCCGATGTCACTCTTTATTGAATAAATAAATAAATTTTGCATGACGTTATACGCAGCTCAATCTAGCATTAGGTTTGTACTATGAGTACTAGTTAACGGACATACTGCCTACGTATTACACTTTTTTACGTTCGGGCGTTGAAAACTGTTATAGACCGAAACGAATAAAACCGAAAACCGATCTAAAAATCTAAATAAAGGTTCAAGAAAAACCCCAAAATGGTAGGAACACTATCTATCTATATAAAAGAAAGTCGTTTTAGTAACACTATTATTAACTCAAGAACGGCTGAACCAATTTGGCTGAAAAGGGGGGGGGGGTTTAGGTAGTAGTAGTAGGGAAGTGTAGTAGTAAGGGTAGGGTAGGGTAGGGTAGGGTAGGGTAGGGTAGCAGGTTTAGTTTTTTATTCACCGGGCAGATAACGTCAGTCTTAATAAAAAGTATTATTTAAACTATATTTTGTGACATGTAAATAATAAAAGCGAAATATGATATGAATGTTTATTATTCTTTCACTTTCAAAGGGAGTTCATATGAGTCCCGTCGAACAATGCAATATCGGAGTCGAACAATGCAATATATTTCTGGAATAACATATGAAACTGCGGAGTGCTAGTAATCTGTTCCGGATGAACACATTTTCTACTATATTGCATTCTTTTTCTACCTTTTTACCTGCTTATACCCTAGTTTGTAGTAGGTATAATAAAATTTATTTATTTTAACTTAATCCGGATTTCTAAAATGTCGGGAATGTTTTTTTTTATTTTTCTCTAGTGCGCTCCGCTAGAGAAGGGGGGTAGTGGATTCTTATTTTTAAGCATAAATATTGCACCCGGCGAGAATCGAAGTCGCAACCTTCTGCATTGCAGTCGGGCACTCGCATGACGCACCACAGAGATCGTCAATAATATTATCATTATTCATACAAACAAACCATGGTTTACGCTTGGATTCGTTACAAAATAAACGTGTAAAACATTAAAACAAGATTAAAGTAATCAGTTGTCGACGCCTCAAACAAAACACAGACCAGACAACCAACAAAATATTTATTAAATATCCTCAATTCTCATAGGTAAACGTAACAACAACACGAAAATTCGAAAAACTCTCGTTCAAGAACTCATAAAAGAACTCGAACTCCATTATAATAGTTTCCTAGTTGTGGCACAGTTTGTAAGAACGTGGCACCTACCCTCGTCGGGTCTTTGTTTTTAATTCCAATAGATAGACTCGCCGATAAGTTAACCTCTTTCGCGGGCGGAAATTACTTTACTAAACTCCGTACGTACATCGATAAGAAAATAAGTTATATAGGTTAAGTGATAGGTATTAAATTTTAGTTAAAGTATTAAGCGGAGATGTAAAGGTGTCAAGAAAAAACAATGAAATAGTGAACAGCTCTTCGTTTACTTTTTCCTTTAAAATTAACACTGCTTTGTTTACATTTTTGATCTAAATTTCTGAAATAGATTTATAGGTTCTATGTAGCCAATAATTCACTTTATTTTGAATCCCCGACGGATAAATAGTTGGATAAATAGTCTGTGTATGTGGCTGTGGCATCGTAGATCCTAAATTAATAGAGTTATTTTGACTTAGTTTTTTTTTCTATTTAACTATTTTTTTGGTTTTAATCGCGTGATGACAAAAATGATTTAGTTTTAATAACATTTTTTTGCTAGTTAAGGGTCCTATTCTGAAAAACTGAAAATCCATGTCGGGCGCATCGAAAATTGTTGTTTATTTCATGAAGGAATGTCGTAGAACTTTTTTTTGTGTACAGATTGTAGGCGACATTGTTTCCGATATTTTAGTGCAGTTTCCATACAAATATGTACAATACTAAACGTATTGAAGCCTATTGACATTTTAGCCAAATCAGACATTTTTTGTCTAAAATTTGGATAGGCTTTGCACCAATAGGAGGTTCTTGTCTTAAAACTACACCAAAATGTAGGAAACAATGTCACCTACAATCTGTGCACAAATAAATAATAAATAAATAAATAATAAATAAATTCTGTGAACAACACACAGCGCCATCTAGTCCCGTGGTAAGCGACTAAGCTTGTGTTACGGTGACTAGACAACGGATATAATACTTATATTTATTTTTCTTTTGTAAATACATACATATTATACATAGAAGGACACCCAGACCAGACACAAATATTTATTTTTAAGCATAAATACTTGCACCCGGCGGGAATCGAACCCGCATCCTCCTCAACAAAAAAAGTTCTACGACATTCCGTCATGAAATAATCAACAATTTTTGATGAGCCCGACAGGGATTCAGTTTCAAGGTCGTTGGCGTATATACTCCTCTTAAACTAAGGTTAAACTGTAAAGTTTTACCCTTCTTATACGTTTTGTAACAAACTGGGAATGGAACGAACGGGGTTCCATTTTTCAGCTTTCATTTTCATGATAAGCAGGCACGAAGAAGATATGGTTTTATTTTATTAATTAGGTCTACAGCAAGAGCAGCAATAGGTAAAGCTGCCAGAGTAAAGATTTTTACGGCGATACGAAGTGACGCCGTGTCAGCTAGTAAACTCTAATTGACTTCAAAACATGTACATATTTAAGATATGTATTAATATAAAGAGCTAACATTCAAAGTATATTAAAAGCTGTTAAAGGCGAAATACGTTACCTATTTTCTCTAAATCCACAAAAGCACTCGTTATAGAAGGATAACTCCGGGATAAATAGGGATATAAGCAACCGCATTAGTTCACACCGTGCAAATCCAAAGGCTGAGGGAAAAAATCCGGTACAATTTTACAAAATAAATTATATAGACAACTAAACAGCCCTCGTAGACTGGAGAGTTTCAGTCGTACATAAGTAAAGCTTAACCCCCTTTATTATAAACCTAACATAACTTGTTATGCATTATAATGAGAAAATCTTTGTTTTGGCAGATAACTGGCAGATTTTTTTTGTTTACGTTTTTGATCTAATTTTCTGAAAGAGAGTCTACGGCCGATTACAGAAACGCAGCTCAAAATTTGAGTTCTAATTAAACAACTAAGCACCTCTCAAATTCAAAACTTTATTAAATTTAGAAGCTTCTCAATTATTTATGTACGCCTCTAATTTTAAGTGGCGTTTCTGTATTCGGCTGCAAGTATGTAATTTTAAGCACTTGATAGCAATGTTGCTTGCCAAATTTGGCGCAGTAAGGAGGACATATTAGTGTTTAACATTAATTAGTAATTTAAGGGGTACACTATATTCTCAATAGCTGAATTATTATGCCGGCGCCAGACATAGCTTCACATATTGAACAAATGTTTGAAGACAAGTAAACAAACATTTGCACACATTCATCTTTTAACGCTTTGATGTGCGCTAAGAACCGACTTCGACTACTAGCAAGTAGGTACAAATCTTTGATCTGTCTGATATGTCTTTCGCCGGCATTTGTAAAGTCTTTAAACATTTGTTCAAATATGTAAAGCTATGTCTGTCGCTAGCATTTGCAAAGTCTTCAAACATTTGTTCAAATATGTGAAGCTATGTCTTACGCCGGCATTATAAATAAGGGATAGGCCGACAGGATAGGCCGATAGAAAATCGTTTGTTTGCGATGTCTTCAACAGTTTTCCCGGGGCGCAACATCGCGTACAGGCTGTGTCAAGAGGATTCTCGAATTTTCTGGATTAAATCTTTGTAGGTACCTTCTACCTACCTACTCTAGGTACTTGTAGGACTTGTCCAATGACACGTTTCGTTTCTTTTTACGCGGATGAAAAAACAGTAAGTACTCGTAACAGAGATTCACAGTAATCGTAGACCAAGACAAATGGAAGGAAGGTAGAGAGGACTTTGCCCTACAGTGGGACAGTTTAGCTTTGTAAATACGTACAAACGTATACATATAGAAAACGATTATTTCCGCTGGCCGCCACATTCTTAAGCCCAACTGGGGGCTAGCGAACCAATTTTTTAAAATCCATGCTACTGGCCGCCAGTGGGGGTCAGTAGAACAGATTTTTTAACTGTAGCAGATGGCCCCCATTGGGGGCCAGTAGCACGAATTATTTATATGTAGCGGATGTCCCCCACTGGCGGCCAGTAGCTTGGATTAGAAAAGACCCATATTTATGTTGACCATTAGGTATTGTTTGTCTCTGGTTCTAGGTGTTTTCTCTATTTAAAAAAAATGTGTAGTATAATATGTTATTAATTGTCAGCAGTCAAAGTACAAGCCTAGCTTAGTTTCGGGCTAGACTGCGCTATGTGCAACGTCCAATTTTATTTATCTATCCTGACTGATCTATATATCAATGCAGAGCCCAAACCGCTGGTCCTAGACACAGAAATTTGTAGAGTGTGATCTTTGTAAAAAGGGATTTTGGAAAATCCCGCGGGATCAGGACTTACGCGGCTGAAACAGCGAGACGCAGCTAGTTGCCTATATAAATGGCAATCGTCAGTCATCAGTCAATCAACATATTCTGGGCAGGAAATAAAAAGTAAAACATTATTTTTCACATTAAAAATGCGATTAGATTCGATAAAATTGCTATTTGTTTTCATGGCACTGACTGTGTCATCATAAATTGCTATATAAATCGATAAATACTGTATGTATGTGCTAAGTTATTTATTTTAATATTGATTTAGTAATGTTATTTTTTAAATATCAAAAAGATAGTTATTACTCAGGTTTTCGTGATGTTTATTTGAAATTTGAAATTGCCTGTCTGTCTGCTACGCTCTCATGCCTAAAAAGGTAAACCGATTTTGATGAATTTTTGTATAGAGGTAGATGTGACCTTGAAGACGGATATAGGCTACTTTTGATCTAAATATTCTCGCGGGATCAGGACTTACGCGGGTGAAACCGCGAGGCAGAGCTAGTACAAGTTATAAAAGAAACTGATGGGGGTTTAGTTTTTTTTCAGTTTTCCATGATCATAAAAGCCAAGATTACCTAAAATTATTAATTTATTCATTTTTAATCTTACATACTTTTTTTTCTACCAATTACAGTTTGACCTCAATGCGGTAGACCAGCAAAGTTATAAATAGGTAGGTATAAACACAAAAATAACTAAGAATGAAATCTTAATTATTATCCTAATAATAAATAATGTTACTGCACTGTTTACAACTGTCTTACTTCTGATGTCATATCTAACCTACATAGGTTGAGATCAATGGTGCGAGAATTTTCCTCCATGGCGAGGTAAATGTGCGTAGCTAATGAATAGCGAATTTAAACGATCGGTACTTGACTTTTATTACAGTTCACGATAAAGCCTTTGTTTCCGAATATTTTCTGTCGGTAGGTAGGTACCAATACGTATAAATCTCTGCAATATGCATTAAGTAGAGTGCACACTGCAACAACGAAATGGTTCCCTTTGTGTGGCGGCTTTTACCTGGCTTTCCGGGAGAGATTATTAAATTTTGTGCTCAAAAAATCTAGGTATAGAAAATATAGGTAAGTTAAGTATACTCGTAGCGTATGCTACCAAATATTTTCTTCATTTTTTTAACATTGGCGGATTAAGACTTCTTTTAACAGTATTACCTTTCAGTGCAGTGTTTTAGGGTATAGAACTCTAAAAATGCTGATTATATTTCCTAAGACTAACTAAGACTAAAAAAGAATTCGTAGTAGACCAAATGCTATAAAGAAAACGGACGAACAGAGAGACATGGCGAATCTATAAGTGTTCCGTTTTTGCCATTTGGCTACGGAACCCTAAAAAAGGCTTACGAAAAATCGCAGAACAAACATGGGGGTGATTAGGGTGCCCCTTAAGGTTCTCTGCCTCTGGACTTTCGCTTGACACCGCTTCCTGGGACACTATTTATAGATAACACAATATGGAGACCTTATCAATTAGAAGCTATTTATGCCAAAAAACATTTGAAAACTCAATAGGTACGTAAAGGAACACTAGTAACTGACTAACCCACTTTGACTATACCAACGAACGAAAATTTTAGCCGACCGTTTTAAACGAAGGTGCGATTTTGCGCAATTGCGGAAAGAAGTAGACAATAGTATGAAATACACGACCGAAAGATTTTTTTCCCTGAGAAGAGAAACCATTTCTTGACAAATCAAA
This sequence comes from Idaea biselata, assembly GCA_958496205.1. Classification (NCBI taxonomy): domain Eukaryota; kingdom Metazoa; phylum Arthropoda; class Insecta; order Lepidoptera; family Geometridae; genus Idaea; species Idaea biselata. Next base: position 37,303,027 of record OY292394.1, on the reverse strand, counting down.
GTAGGCCCCAGGTTTGTTGATTGATACAAGTCGTTTCATTGTTCGAGTCGTCTATACAGACGTAGTCGACTGTTTCCTTCCTGGATAAAGACATTAGAGCAAATATATTTATGTCATAAAACCTATATCTACCATGACCATATTGACCATGCCCATACGTTATGTTTTTTTTTCTAATTATTTTCTAATTAGAATAAAAAATCAGAAATATTTGAAAATGAAAAAACGTAGGGGCATGGTCATGGTTGATATAGGACTTATGGCATAAACATATTTTTTCTAATATCTATATATCCAGGGTGGAAAGAGTCTACTACGTTTGTAAAGTTTGTATGGAAAAAAGAGTAGGTAGACTGTCCTCGTAAAAGCCTTCGTTTTCCTTGTTTATCTAAAATACATTAAATCAAGACCGTCCTCTTGATTTAATGCTGTTTGCAAAAGAATTCGTGTCATGGCTGCTTTAAATTTTTAATTTGATTTACTACTAACTTTCGCCTGTGAATTTTGTTGTGGCCTTTGTTTTTTTTTTTAACTTTTCTTTGTTTCCTAAGCTTTAAACAGACCGAGGCGTTAGAACTTATCGCCTACTATGCTTAAAGTTATGGTAGCACACGTCTTCTGGTACCAACTTAAAGACAAAAGTGCGATTTATTTTCTTTCTTTTTAACCCACTTGGCAAATAGGATGTTATTACCACCGCATCCGCCTCATTAACGCAATGATTTTCTACGTGTTACAAAAACCAGTTTGCAGTCCGAACCTCAAAATTGCGTTTCATTTAGAAAACAATAACCAAATGTAAGTACCTACCTACTTTTTATTATATGTAAGTAAATCTCATCGGAACCTACTCGTAAAAGCTTTCGTGAACGAAGGAATAAAAGCACTCAGCACAAACAAAGAGTTTTCGATCTGCACTCGGAACACCGGAACAAGGTTGAGGTTTTCTCTACAATTATTGTATCAATATGCTAGCGTACACGAGCGCAGTGGCGACTACCGTGGGACCCAGCGGCTGTGCCACCACCGACTCGCCTTGACCGTGAAATGAACGCGAAATATCTCAATCACTTCCGATCTAACGTTTCTACGCAACAAAGACTTCACGAGCGACTACTACCCAAATAATTGAGAAGTAATCACTATTAGTAATTACGTAAGGCGTAGTATCGTATCGTATCCAGGCGGAGTCAGGTGCTCCGGTGCAACTTACTTGGTGTAGAGGTGTCGTCGGCTTTGAAGGTCGGTGGGGGATGCACGCGCGGCGCGGGCGTAACAGGCGGCGGCGGCGGGCGATGGCGACTGACTGCTAGCCCGGGCGAGAGCCCCGCCGCCCGCGCGACCCCAACCCCCGCGCCCTATCGGATAAACAACGTGCATTGTGGACCCGATCTGCCCTACTCCATGCGACACACATGCGACATCTACGTGCTAAGCAATACCCAACGCTGCGTTACTGGAGAAAAATCTGTAGTCTCTTCTCAACTTTGTGGACGGGACCAGCGATGTGGTATGAACGTTGGGGTACGACGTCTGGAAGATGAGGTTATCAAATATTTTTCCGCACTAATACTGATAGTTTCTTTTTTATATAGATTTTGGAATTAAATTCTGAAGCAGTAGCAGTGGGTATTTAATGCAAATTTAGTTGAATTATTGGTTCTGGAAACCGTTTATTCGCAACTCTATTTGAACTATGGTTTTCTATGAACTAATTGAAGTTTTCCAATATTTTTTTATAAATAGTGCACTTATTATGGAAACGACTTCACATTTTACTGCGCTAATATAATACGAAACTACAAAAATATGAAAGAGTTTTTTCTTATATTAATATGTACTAGCAGCGCACCGCGGTTCAGTCCCATTCCCGTGGGGATATCGAGATACAAAGTAGCCTAGGTATTGATCCAGATGTTCAGCTATCCGTATACTAAGTTTCGTCGCAATCGGTTTAGTAGTTTTTGCGTGAATGAAACGTCCAAACAAACATCTAAATTTCGCATTTATAATATTAGTGGACAGTGGGATGGGATTAAATGAAATCGGTAAGGTAATGTTATCCACATTACCTTATCGATTTCACAGATAGATGGGGCTACGAGCTTGCCTCTATCGTAAAATAATAATTTACGTATATAAATAAAAAAAAGCCTTCCCGTAGTCCTCGTAGCACAGTTCGTAGTAAGTGCTACGAAACGCGCAAGGCAATGGGTTCAAATCCTTCAAAGAACACTAAAATTCAATTATCTTTTAAAGAGTACTAGCTGCATCCTGCGGTTTTACCCGCTTAAGTCCCGATCCCGCAAGATTTTCCAAAAACCCTTTCTCAGTGGATGCCTACACAGCACAAAGAACACACTCTCCAAATTTCATGTTTCTAGGACCAGCGGTTTGGGGTTTGCGTTGATATATAGTACAGTCAGGACTTTGAATTTTATATAGAAGAAGAAGATGAGACGACACAGACGAGACTGTAACGCTTAAGATCGTGGCGACTGTTACCATTTCCATACAAACTTAATACCAAAATAAATTATGAAAAATTTAGTTTTCTACCTTAATATCGATATTATTCGGATTAAGGTTTTACTTTTAAAGGGTCCCCACCGCCAGGTTTTCCAAAATATTGATTCGAAATGAAATAAAACGGAGAAACATTTTTTTCATTGAAAATTGATTCTCCGTTTTATTGAATGTGAGTGAATGTGAATGTGTAAGTTTGTATGGAAATGGTAACAGTCGCCACGTTCTTAATATATGAAAAAACTCGCACCAGAGGTAGATAATCCGTTAGGAAAGGATACCTGCTCGTTCTCTATACAAACGTAGTCGACTGTTTCCTCCCTGAATAAAGACACATTTTGTTTTTATATTATTTTCTAATCAAAATAGATTCTTTTTTTTTTTTAGAAAATTTAGAAAAAAATATCAAAACGTAAGTAGGATCATGGTCATGGCAGATAAGTATAGGTTTAATGTGATTTAATGGCTTATACATATTCACTCTAATATCTTTATCCAGGGAGGAGACAGCCGACTACGTTTGTAAAGTTTCTATGGAGAAATGAGTAGTTATCCTATCTCCTTAAAACATCTAAGTTTTAAATACGGCATTGTAGCAGCTAATGCATTGGATTATTTTTATTCTAGCTCTAAACTCACCTACCTTTAGCAGGCAAGTTTATCCTCCAATTGGATCGGTCAGGTACCTAATGTGCTCATGCATTATTCTCTACTATGTCACCCTCATACGTGTAGTTCTCGTACCTACTGTTTTGAGACAGTACCTACCTACGTAAGGGTTCCGTACCCAAAAGGTAAAAACGGGACACTATTACTGAGACTCCGCTCGATGTCTGTTTGTCAGTCAGTCCGTCCGTCTGTCACCAGGCTGTGATAAATAAACAGTTGAAATTTAACAGATGTGTTTCTGTAGCCGCTTTAACAACAAATACTAAAATCAAAAATATTTAAGGGGGGCTTCCATAAACCAAACGTGATTTTTCAAAGTTAAACGCAACTTTAAAATCCATGTACGGAACGACGACGCGTTTTCGCTTTGTCCATTGTTTATTTTATGGTTCCGTACCCAATATTTTAAAGGAACAATAAATACTTCTGCAAAAACACAACGCATGATCGACGGGGAGCGGGATTCAAACTAACAACGCATCTTTACTCAATCCGGGAGCACTGACTTGACCAATTAGTCTACCTGCGTTGGCGACTCATACGTCGAATCTAAGCTTCCGTATTGGTCTATATAACACAACTTAGGCATGTTTGCCCAGCCCAGAGCAGGCTTAAGCACTTAAAATAAAACATAATATTAACGATGAATCGCGTCAACGTTACACGAATCTTCAATCTTCGCCCGCCTAATGTAGACAAAACATCGCGTGTGCCCGAACACGGTGTTTTACTTGCGACAACGCGACACGAATGTTCGCCCGCTAATGAAGCCCCAGCATTACGAACCCCTAGTGTCAATAATTAATTAACTCATAGATTACCAATCAAAATCAACAAATGAAATGAAAACTTTAAACGAACAATGGCGCTCGAACCCCGTACGAGAACGAAACAATCCTATTCGGAAACTAAATTGAATTGCAACCCGACCGTTTTCCACGTGAGCTCGCTGCCCATTTAATAAAGAGCTCAGATATTTCATTAGGCCCGACGTTGCTCTTTTGTGAGCTCTTCAGAGTGGGGGTTGGGGGAGAGCTACGTATGCTGGTCCTGTGTCTGACAGGGAGGGCTATCGAAGGCTCTCCTAATTTTAGATTTTATGGTTTGGTAATTTCGGTAGCGGTTATTGTCGATGCCTAAACATGTTACATTTGGTACCTTTCCAGAATTCAAGATAATTGCGCAAGTCATTCTATCTGTCTGTTACGTATCTGTTGCGTTTTCACGTGGAATAGAGCCATAAGAGATCTTGCTAAAACAACAAAAACATTCCACCTACATGTTATCCTATAGATACACAAGTTTCTTGACTTAGGTCATATAAGTATTTTTTAGGGTTCCGTACCTAAAGAGTAATAAAAACGGGACTCTACTCTACTACTGAGACTTCGCTGTCTGTCCGTCTGTCACCAGGCTGTATCTCATGCACCGTAATAGATAGACGGTTGAAATTTTCACAGAAGACGTATTTCCGTGGCCGCTATAACAACAAAAACAAAATAAAATAAATATTTAAGAGGGGCTCCCATACAACAAACATACATTTTTGATGTTAAAACACAACTCAAAACTCAAAACTCAAATTTTTTTATTCATTTAGAACGTATATTATACACACATACGTACGTTTTGAAACGTCGAGATTTTAATTTACCGAGGTTTCGGAACGCGCCCTCCGATGAGAAGAAACCACAAGAAACTCATGGGGTTTTTTTTCCAATTATTTTTTTTATCATGTTTTATATTACAATCGTCATAATACAGATCTTAATCTGAACAGGAGCAGTTAACAATCACGTCCATGGATTCTTCTCATCAAAATATTTTGACGTGCTATAGTACGCCTTATTACACAATTTAAGTTTAATATATTTTTTGAATCTTGTAATGGACATGTCAAATACGTCTTCAGGTAGTTTATTATAATAAAGTACACTAGTGCTACAGAACGACTTACTTATTTTCTGGAGCCTACTATAGGGCACAGTCAGATCATCCTTGTGTCTCAAATTAACCTGACGGACATCACTGTATTTGTGAAATTTACTTGATTTATTCTTATGTACGTATAGCAGATTTTCATAAATGTATTGAGAGTAAACAGTTAAAATGTTTATCTCTTTAAACTTTTCTTCAAGCGATTCCCTGGGGCCCATTTTGTAGATAGCTCGCACCGCTCTCTTTTGCAAAACAAAAATGGTTTCTATGTCAGCAGCACACCCCCACAGCAGGATACCATATGACATGATGCTGTGAAAGTAACTGAAGTAGACTAGGCGGGCCGTCTCAACATCTGTGTATTCCCGGATTTTCTTAACTGCGTAAGCTGCGGAACTAAGCCTTTTCGACAGAGCTTCCACGTGTGGGCCCCATTGAAGCTTAGCGTCTAAAGTTATACCCAGAAAGACAGCTTTATCGACTATTTCGATCTCCTCATTATCAATTTTTACAGAAGTTTTAACTTGTTTTACATTTGGTAGTGTGAATCGAATACATTTAGTTTTAGATCCATTTAGTAGCATATTATTAACATTAAACCAATATACTAATCTAGAGAGAGCATTGTTCACGTCGTCAATATTAGATTGTCGTCTTTTTACTTTAAATACCAATGAGGTATCATCTGCGAACAATACTATCCCATGATTTTCCTTCACGAGGAAAGGTAAGTCGTTAATATATACTAGAAATAAAAAAGGTCCCAATATGGATCCTTGAGGAACTCCTAAAGTTACAGGTGATCCAGGGGAACGTTTACCGTTAATGTCGACACACTGAATCCTATCACTCAGGTAAGAAGAAAGAAGATCCAATGCGCCGTCCCCGATACCGTAGTGTCGTAGCTTCATGATCAAAGTATCATGTCGAACACAATCGAACGCTTTGGAGAGGTCACAGAATACGCCATATGCATCATGCGACTCCTCCCAAGCATCAAATATGTTTTCAATTAATGCAATGCCCGCATCAGTAGTCGAGCGACCCTTACTAAAACCGAACTGTTTATTGTGTAAAATATTGTTGTCATCAAAATGCTTTAGTAGCTGGTTCAATATAATTTTTTCAAAAATTTTGCTTAATGTAGGTAGTACTGATATGGGTCTAAAATTAGAGGGGTCCGATGTACTACCGGATTTAAATAATGGAATTACTTTACTAAATTTCATTTGATCAGGAAACACGCCACAATCTATGCACTTATTGAATATAATAACAAGCTCAGGTACAATAACTTCTATCAAGGATTTAACAATAGGAACAGAAATCCCCCATAAGTCTTTAGTTTTCTTTACATTGATTTGTTTAAAAATTACTAAAATATCATGTTTTTTAACATATTTGAATTGAAACGCTTTACTACATTCAGGTACATTTGCTTCTAAAAGAGATTTAGCAATGGGGGTAGAGGAGTTTAGGGCTTTTGTCAGAGTAGTAGGCACATTAGTGAAAAAATTCTCAAACTCATTCGCAACATCTTGGTCAGTGTTTGTCATCCTTCCGCCAATGTCCAACTTAAAATCAATATTTTTGTTAAAGACTTTACCAGTTTCAGCATTTATTATTTTCCAAGTGGCTTTAATTTTATCATTACTATTCTGTATTGTAGATTTAATGTGTAAGGACTTCGCCAATATACAAACTCTTTTAAATATCTTTGAATAATTTTTAACGTAAGCCTTAAACTCCTCTGAAGTATGAAACTGTCTCTCTGCGTACAACTCGTAAAGTTTTCGTCTGCTTCTATGAATGCCGACCGTGGCCCAGTCACTGAACTCACGCTTGCCTGATACCACCATTGATTTGGACGTGAAAATAGATTGAAACTGTTCGTTAAGAACTGAAAAAAAGTTGTTGTATAATATGTTTGCATCCATATCACATGGTAGAAATGGCATGACGTTAGCCAAATTCAATTTAAGTTTCTCTAGTCGAACGGCAGTTACTGGCACATATGTTATTTTTCTTTTGGGTATTGGTTTTTTTACTATTACAAAATTGACTAACTGGCCACTATGATCTGATTGCAATTTGTTTATAACAGATTTGCTAATAGCAGTAACATCTTCGGATATGAAGATGTTATCTATGCAGGTTGCAGTAGTTTCAGTAGTTCTGGTAGGCTCCAGAAACAAATTAGTTAGTTTGTGTGATTGAGACAAATTTAAAAGTATGGTGGAGAAAGAAGATACTTTAAGTAAATCAACATTAAAATCCCCACATACAATCAATTGCTTTTTTGATTTTGTTAGTTTTGCTAACATTGCATCTAATATGTCAATAAATTTCTTAAAATTGTACGGCTTTGGTCGTCTGTACACACATGCTATTATTAACTGCTCCAGTTCTACACAAGCTATTTCAGTTACACATTCTACAGACATAGATACGATATCTTTTCTTTCTTTATATTTTAGCTGTTTATTCAATAAAATAAGAGAACCTCCTTGCTTCGTATTTACCCTGCAGAATGAGCTGCCAACCTGGTGATCGCTGAAACTGAACATGAGCTCGTGAGCCCGGAGGTGATGCTCAGTTAAGCACACAATATCAATATTTTCAGAGTTCATATACAGTTCCAGTGTTAGTCTTTTGCCCTCTGCAAAGCCACGGATATTCTGATGCACCAGGTTGATATTATTTACATAGTTTATTTTACATTTTTTTATTTGAGGGCAATTATTAGGGTAATTATGATTATTCGACTCATCGGATAGCGCAATTAAAAGTTGACTATTACAGCTAGAGGATACCTCCATTGTCGCAGAATCTATTTTAGACAAACTAACATTTATGTCATTGTGTTTAATGCAAGAGCGTGCCTCTTTTGTCTTAGAACGATACCGCGATCTATTTTTACCACTAACGCCATCTAGTGATGTATTTATAGACTTAATTTTCGTGTTGCGTTCACGGATTGGTTGGTCTAGTATTTATTTTACCGTACCCAATTGTGGTAGTGGTAACCCTTCGTGCGCGAGTCCGACTTGCACTTGTTTTATTAACGTTATCTACCCCACTGCTGGGCAACGGTCTCTCCCTCCATTGCACTGATGAGGTCGAGGCCGTTTCGCCAACGATTTCATGGCCGACCTCGACGCCTCCGAGCATCCAATGGAGTCCTGTTAAAAGTAGAACTTAATTTATTGAGAAAGGTAAGCACTATAATATTGCATGTCCTGGTTAGACAAACTGTTGACGACCTCTGTGGCGCGGCCACCTTATTTTACAAATAAATAAAACTATAGGTACTCAGTCAATATTTTACTTATACTAATATAACTTCGCAGATGAACTGATCTTAGTTCAATACAGGGCATCCATGATTTGGCATAAATTCGTGCTCCCAGCGGGAATCGAACCCACAACCTTCTGCATTGCATCGTGCATTCGCTCGACGTGCCACAGAGGTCGTCGATATAGGTCACAATCCCAAAGAACGACAATATTAATATTTTTTGCGTCGCGTTTGTCATTCACCTATAGGACAGCAGCGGTTCTCAATCTTTTTGATGACTGAACCTAAATACTTATTTGACGGAGCCCTAAAATGTAGCATTATCACAAACTTATTGGCAAAAAAAACCATTCCTCTCATCTGTACCTATCTAAAATCGTGTAACACATTTTTTTTGACCCGACTAAAGAAAAGTATTTATTGTTTTTTCTCTCTCGTGCTTTCGCGGACCCTCAACATAGGTTTTGCGTAGCCCATACTTTGAGTATGGGTGACCTAGGACATCGGGTTACTTAAGAGGATAGTCTTCATTCTCTTTCTCCATACAAACGTAGTTTACATTTTCCTCCCTGGATAAAGACATTAGAGCAAATATGTTTATGTTTATGCCATAAAACCTATATCTGTCATGACAATGCATCTACCTTTTATTTTTTTTTATTTTCTAATTAAAATAATAATAAATAAAAATAATAAAATGAAAAAATAAAAAGGTAGATGCATAGTCATGACAGATATAAATTTTATGGCATAAACATATTTGCTCTAATGTCTTTATCCAGGGAGGAAAATGTAAACTACGTTTGTATGGAGAAAGAGAATGGAGACTATCCTCTTAACGATTCGTAATTTTAATATAGAAGCTGGACATGATATTTTTTTATAGTCGATAAAAGTTTAGTACATACCTACATAACTGCGGTGCGGAAAGGTCGGTGGGTGATTACAAAATTTATCATCCGCGGAAGCATTTCCAGTGATGCAAAGGTGATGGTTGCTCTCTATCTATCTATATCCATTAAATGCTTTGTCCTGAAGGTCCTGACTGACTGATCAACGCACATCTCAGAACTAAAAAAAAAAAACTAAATTACTTGCTCAATAGGTTCCAGATGAAAAAACCCGGCCAAGTGCGAAACTCGCTCACGAAGGGTTCCGTACCACTATCGCAATTGGGGACGGAACCCTAAAATGGTTTACAACAACTTTGATTCAAAGAAAATCTGAAACTTATAAGAAACTCTTTGGTCAGTGAAGGCAGACTAGTATATTTGACAGATAGGGCAGCCATTTTGAATTCCATGACCTACTCGATTTGACTCGACCAATAGCGACCTCACATCGTACTAGAATTCCCTTGTAGTTTTTGAAACACGTTTGTTGTATGGGAGCCCCTTTTAAATAATTGTTTTATTTTGTTTTTAGTATTTGTTGTTGTAGCGGCTAGACAGCGAAGTCTCAGTAATAGGGTCCCGTTTTTACCCTTTGGGTACGGAACCCTAAAAAGTAAGGCTTACAAAATTTATATTCAGTTTGGTCTAAGTTCTATGTCATGTAAAATGGATTACATTGTATTATAATTGACTGTAGAATATGAAATAAATAATAACACGTTTGTAATATTACTAGCTGCGTCCCGCGGTTTCACCCGCGTAAGTCCCGATCCGGTGGGAATATCGGGATCAAAAGTAGCCTATGAAATCGGTCCAGTAGTTTTTGAGTTTATTCATAACAAACATACAGACACACACACCCACACATAAAAATCTTTCCTCTTTATAATATTAGTGTAGATAATTCTACTTTCTATCCCATCCTGTCTTATCCAACTAATACTATAAACGCGAAACTTAGCAAGTAAGTATCTATGTCTGTTTTATGTGTGTGACTTTGTGACACCTTCACGCAAAAATGAATGAATATAGATACTTAGCTGAAGACCTAGAATAACCCATAAGCTACTTTTGATCCCGATGTTCCCACGGGGACGGGACTTATGCGGGTGAAACCGTGAGACAAAGCTAATACCTATAATATAATAGGATGGGATAGTTACATATAAGGGACACCAAACCAAAAAAATAAAAATATGTAAGCCGTCACGGGACGCCTGGCAGATGTGAAACATCGAATCGCTACGTATATAATAGCACATATTATATTCCATCATATAGGTAAGTAGGTATATATACTTATAGCGTGGCGAGGCGTCGCCATGGCCTGTATCGCCACGCGAATTTTTAGGTTTACCCGCGCCTATAGATGTTTCACATCAAAATATTCCCGCAAGGATTCGAACCCGCAACCTTACGCGGTGGTCTCCCCACGCGTCTCAGAGACACATACTTTAATTTTTAATTAATTCACTAATTACTGGATTGAAAAATTATACCCCAATTTCCCCGTGTTACATAAAAGGGGTGTAGGGGAGACTGTCGCTTCGTGTTCGAGAAATTTAATTAGAATTTCTGAGAAAATGTCCCCTTTAAAGATGTTGCTGATAAAAGAGTGGGACGGGGGATGTCTTGAATTAATGTTTTTCCTCTTTCTGCGTATTCTGCATCTAAAATTAAAAAAAAATTGGTTTAGACTAAGAATTACCGATAAAAAATTCTTTCACCATTAGAAAGCTACTTTCACCCTGATCGAAAGTAGCCTATGTTACTCATAACATAGGCTACTTTTGATCCCGATATTCCCACAGGATCGGGATCTTACGCGGGTGAAACCGCGGGACGCAGCTATGTTTTTATAATACAGAATAGTTTGCGCGAGAGACACTTCCAAAGTGGAAAAATGTGACCCCCTGTAACTTCTAAAACTAAAAAAAATATATGATGTACATTAGGTATACTATATATGCAAACTTCCAACGAAAATTGGTTTGAACAAACGAGATCAAGTAATTAGTTTTTTTCAATACGTCATAAATCATAAACCGAATTTTACCTTTGAAAACAAAAATGATGTATAGATAATGGTACGGAACCCTTCGTGCGCGAGTCCGATTCGCACTGGCCGGTTTTTTAATTACAGGCTACGATTTGACACATCTTTCTAAAGGAAAAATGTCAAATATACGGAACAAAAACGTCAGATTTTAGTCTGAAATTAAAAATGTAGGTAATCTAAAGCTATACAATTTATAATTAAGAACAATAACAGAGCTTCCTATTCAGGTTGTTCACGAGAAGTGTATTGTTAACATGCGCAAAGCGGGATGCAATTTGCGGACGCATTGCGGTAGGCCTCCCATACAATGCAGAATAATTTGTGTTACCAACTCAACTTGTCTCTCTATTCTAACCGTAGGCACTGTAATAAATTTCAACAATAAAACTTACGAGTATATTTGCAGTGAAAATGTTTTTTTTAAAGTCTTTCTTTTTTTCTCGGATATTCGAAGTTGTTTTTATTTAAAAGTTAACTATTTCGGCTGCTAAGAACGTGGCGACTGCGAAATGAAATAAAACGGAGAAACATTTTTTTCATTGAAAAATGTTTCTCCGTTTTATTTGAATGTGAATGAATATTTTGGAAAACCTTGCGATGGGGACCCTTTAAAAGTAAAATCTTAATCCGAATAATATCGATATTAAGGTAGAAAACTAAATTTTTCATAATTTATTTTGGTATTAATTTTGTATGGAAATGGTAACAGTCGCCACGATCTTAAGGCCTCCCTGGATAAAAGCGTTAGAGAAAATATGTTTATGCCTATAACCTATATCAGCCATGACCGTGCCCCTACGTTTTGATCTTTTTCATTTTCTAAATTTTCTGATTTTTATTTCTATTCTAATAAGAAAAAGAAAACGTAGGGGCACAGAATAAATAATAGTACTACGTACAGAAGCTGCACGGCTTTGATCTTGAAGAAAGCCGCCATTTTAATAGCCTACAAAATTTCCGACGCACCTGGTGCATTCGAAATCGCGCCTTACTACTGTGTTACTACTAAGCTCATAAGAGCGCAATTGCTTTGTGTTCAGAATTTACCTACGCCTCAGTTCAAGCGTCAGGGTTGTACCATAGAGTGTAGGTATCTTTTTTTTAATATATAAAATTTCCATGTCACAATGTTAGTTACCGTACTCCTCCGAAACGGCTTGACGGATTTTTACCAAATTTTATATGCGTATTCAGTAGGTCTGAGAATCGGCTACCATCTATAATTTATAAGGCAAAACGACGTTTGCCGGGTCAGCTATAATTATATAATAGTTGAGTTGTACATAAGCAAATTAAAATAAATAACAACACAATTTTAAGAAAATCATTTATTGTATTTACAATTGTTTAACTTTAATATAGTGTTGTATGTATTTCTTACCATCTCTAAAGTACCTATTTTAAACTTTAATGTTTGTAGGTAGGTACGTATTACGTACGTATTGTATTGTAGGTACGCGTACGAACGAATGGAATTAAAATTTTAGGTATTCTTTAATGAGAAATTTAACAACGTACGCGCGCTTCGCTTGCGACAACCGCACTGAACTTGGATCGCCGGCGGTCCGAGACCGATCGGCCGGGCGGTAGGTAATTATAGCGCACAAGTACATAGAGTGACGGAGGCCTGGTAGGGGCATAGTCATGTATGACAGATATAGGGTTTATGGCGTAAACATATTTGCTGTAATGTTTTTATTCGGGAAGAAATAGTCGACTACGTTTGTATGGAGAACGAGTAGGTATACTTTCCTCGTACCTAACTAATGAATGAGTGATGTAAGTTGTTAAGAAATACAAAACAGATAGAAAAAAACCCGGCAAGTGCGAAACTCGCGCACGAAGGGTTCCGTACCTACCACTATCACAATTGGGTACCGAACCCTAAAATCGTTTACCAATTTTAAAATTTGATACCAAAATGTGACATATTTAGCTTCGATTCTTACTTCCATCATACGACCACACCACTAAAAAAAATGGAAAAAAAAAAAACTTTGGCACAAAGACAATCTGAAACTTATAATTATGAAACTCTTTGGTAAGTGAAGGCAGACTGGTATATTTGACAGATAGGGTAGCCATTTTGAATTTCATGACCTACTCGATTCGATGTTTTTGAAACACGTTTGTTGTATGGGAGCCCCTCTTAAATATTTGTTTTATTTTGTTTTTATTTTGTATTTGTTGTTGTAGCGGCAACCGAAATACATCTTCTGTGAAAATTTCAACCGTCTAGCTATTACGGTTCATGAGATACAGCCTGGTGACAGACGGACAGACGGACGGACGGACGGACAGACAGACAGACAGACAGACAGACAGACAGCGAAGTCTCAGTAATAGGGTCCCGTTTTTACCTTTAGGTACGGAACCCTAAAAAGGCAGATATTATGCACTTGCTGTAAAACTTTGTAAAAAATTAATGAGAAAAATGAACAGACTTTAAGTTATGGAAGGTAGTTCAAGGTAGGTAAGGGACCTATGTGAACTTGAATCTAAAGACTGTTTTTTTTTCAGTCTTTCATAAAAGATTTTATCTGCCGAAATAAAAACTATCCCCCTTACTTATAAACGATGACTAACTTTATGTTTCATGTGTCTTTTACTGTAGATTATTTATGTATTCTGTGACTATAGCATGAAGTTTCAAACTTAACAGACAGACACAAACGTTACATTATAGTCATTATTTATAAGAAGGGGGTATAATCTATATCTATGAAATGCTTTGTCCTGACTGACTGAATGATCAACGCACATCCTAAACCGCTGATAGTAGGGAGCTGAAATTTGGAGAGTGTGTTTTTTATATGATGTAAGCATCCGATAAGGATTTTTGTTAATTCCCACGGGATCGGAACTTACGCGCGTGATACAGTGGAATACTACTAGAATAAAATATAACACACGTCAATGCATAGGGTTTAGAAAGTTGTGGGTTGAGGCGTTTTTATTCGGCGCTGTTACATTTTATATAGGACTAGTATTTTTTACTCTGTAAAAGAATAATATTTAGTTTTTAGTCCCGACACCCGACTAGTGTTATAACACAGCGTGCAGTGTGCAGCTTGCAAAGAGCACCACCCTCCCACCGCTCTTTGCATGCGGCAGAAATATGCTTTAGTGTTAGTGACACCAATCATTAACCATGCTTCGACGCGTTTCGGCTTTAAAAAGCCATCATCAGGAACGTAGACTCTGACCGAACTGTGAGGGCGACAAAAATGAGTAAAGACGCCGCTCGCACGACACTGTTGACTTGCCGACAGCTGGAACAAGAGATAATATAATATTTTTTATCTAGACATTGAAAAATTTGGCCTTAATCAATTGAATTATTCTTAGCTTAATTTATCTCATTGTTCGCAATTTGTACAATTTATTATAATGTCACATTAAATAAATTGTGTTTCAAACAATGAGTAGGTAGTTAGTTAGGTGTAGAAATAAATTAACCAAGAATAAATTAACCTAGAAATATTAATTAAATCATTAGGTTACACGTTCACATGATCTCATAGATAGATAGATAGATTAATTCTTAGATAAATAGTTGCACTAGTTATAACTCAAGAACTGCTGAACCGATATGGCCGAAAATTGGTGGGGAGGTTAGCCTACAACCAGGACACGGATATAAAATCCTTTTTTAGGCCTCTAAAGCGGAACAAAGTTCGCCAAGTCAGCTAGTTATGAATATACCTACTTTCTGACCAGTAACGTGGATCCGGTCCTATTTAAATTTACTTAACCACAAACGCGTGTCGTTCCGAATAGGTCCGACGTCCACCGTCATTATTACGGTCACCTACAAATTTTACCCAACTCGGCGCTACCACAGTGAATTACCGCAGAACAACCGATATACCTACTCGCTTGAAACAAACAAACAGTTCGTAAAATTATTTGCAACTATTTACAGCGGTTTTCGCTGAGTACCTACACAATTTATTCAACAAATTTTGACTTCTTCTAAGTTAAGGGTCCATATAACCTCAATTACGTGGCAGATATAGAGTTAGCGAATTTCAGATGTGTTAATGAAGGAAGTAAGATGCTTGTACGCAAAATTTTAGTGCGTAAAATTATAAAATTGGTAATTATAAGACTAGAGACACACACGTCTCCACAGATATTTGAATATTATTATTATATTCGTTGTCCAGTCACCGAATCGTATTTTCTTCGATTGAGAAACCGGCTATAAATCCGTTCAACTGAATCTTTCATATTATTTAAAATGTAAGATTCCTATGGATCTCTTCCTATTCGCTTACGGTTCCAGTATATGTAGTTAAGGTTTTTGAAAAACAAATCAACGCTAAGGTGTAAGCTGAGGAGAATATGCGCTCATGAGAGCGGATGCAAGTGACCACGCCACGCCCGATCGAGTTTATAAATCTTTCCTCTTTATAATAGTATAGATAGTTAGTTAGTTTGCTGGGCCATTTCCGCACTTAGCCTCACAATTATTGGGTCATTGTACTTGACATGTAAGTACGTGATTTCTTAGAGGGGTTAAGCAGTAAGACGCCACGGGAGCCTACTCCGGATTAGCGAATATCCCAGGCCTTCGGACCGCGGTGAGTCCTAGGACATTGCGGTTTCCTCAGGATATTTTCCTTCACCGTAAGAGCGATGTTATTAGAGCACATAACTTTTTCTTAAAGAAAAAGACATTAGTGCTTGGTCGGCCTAGATTCGAACCGACGACTGTCGGAATGAAAGTCGGGGTATCTACCACTAGACCAACACCACTCCAATACCATAGTTTATAGAATAATGCTTACGCCTTACCTAAGTAGTCGGTATCGATAAAAGCTGTAGGTATGTCAAGGCCGACACCGGTAGGTAGTCACAGACAGTAATAAAGTGCCGGTTGCGAATGCCTGCACTTCACCTACCCTATACTTAAGTAGGTATAATGAGTAGCTATGCCAAGACTAGGCCTACGCGGTTTCATGGAACTGCGGTAGACAGCCAAGGTCTCTGCAATATTTAATGTATACCTAAGTATTAGTAGGTACTTACCTACCTAGTAGGTTAGAATACTTACTTTATGTATACTTTGGTAAAGATAGATAGATAGATTATAACTTTATTTGTACAACCTAGGACAAGAAAACAAGACACAAATACATAGAGTAAAGACAAAGCTTAAACCCCGGTGCGTAACCCAATTTTGAAAGAAAAACAGACAGATGGACAGTGGAGTCTTAGTAAAGGAGTCCCATTTTTATTATCCTTTGGGTACGAAACCCTAAAAGTCACCAATCGTTTTTGGTAAAATTGACCGAGTGAGCGAAGCGTCTCTGCTTCAAGTCCTATTTAAGTCGGCAAAATGTTTTTACATCTGTCAGTATGTTTCTTCTACTCTATGTTATTTGGCGACACCTCCCTGGCGCTTTGGGCGAATACCCGACTAGAATGCAGAAGGTTGCAGGTTCGATTCACGCTGGGAAGAAGTAGGTACCTATTTCCGACGAACCAGGATAATTCGTTACCGTCAAAATCGCTGGTTGCCTATAACGTATGGAACTAAGAGTTATATTCAAGTTTGGCCATCTATATTTGCTAGTGTTAGCATACAATTAAATATTTTTTTGTCCAGCCATTCTGATATCAGGTTGGCTCGTTTGCTCTAATTTGTTCAGCAATAAATACGCCGAGTTTCTGAAAGTGGATTAAACAAAAAAAAGCTACCTAATATTTAAATACACTAACTAAAAAGTTATAAATACAATTTCAAATATTTGGATTAAAAGTAAGCGCCTGATTACATTTTAATAGCAACTATTTGATGCTTTTTAGTGTTATTTGCTTTCAAAAGATTTAAAACTGGCTGTATGCACAAACCGTATTAAGCCGTTGACATTGACATTGGCAACGCAACCCAGTTGAGTCCTCTAACAAAAAAAAGTGTTTACCTAAGAAATGAAATGGTTCGATAAAGTTGTTGTTGCAAGTTTTGTTTTTTATTCTAGTTTCAGTAAATGAAAATTACTCCATTAAAATGTCTACATGCAATATTTGTTTGCGTACTGAAGTAAAGTTGATAAAACTAGACAAAAAGCTGTCGAACTTCCACACAGAACTGAGCGGAAATCCCGATAGTAGGAAGGTAAAATGTTCAAAGCTAAAATAAATGACTAATTATGAATTAAAAAGTATCTATTCATTGTTCTAGCAACGGTTTATATAAATTACATAAAATTTCCTATTATATTTCTATCCGTAATCCAGAAAATACAACATAAAAATACATTATTTTGATAATAAACTGTGCTTCGTAAAAGACAAATTTCATATTATTTCAGGCAGTTTTATGTGCAACATGCAAACAGTATCTCAATAAATGTCTTGAATTCAAGCAGCTGTGTCAAGAATCGTCTAAAATATTGAAGAATTGGAGAAAAAAAATAAAGGTGAGTGACCCAATCATAAAAAAAATATATTGAGATACCTAGATACTAGATAAAGTAATCAATGAAATACAGCAGGCACTCGAGTCAGGCCCTGACTGCCATGTTATCATATTTCTAACACATTGAGAGTTACTATGGTTAAACAGCAAAGTGAGCAGCTTGTCACCATGTCATCAGAAAACTCCTTATTGTGTACTCCTTGCTACGCTTGGGCCTGGCTGTAAAACCAGCACTGTGGCTTAGTACCTGTGTTTACTGGCCACAGCTAGTTTTCTGAGCCAGGCCGTTTAGGTTTGAAAGAACGTTTGTCATGTTTCAAGAACAGTCTAATGACTAATCTATTTGTTTTTAAATCAAAATTTACTAAATATTTCAGCCAGCAATCACAGTAAACAATCTACATTCCTTAATAGCACCTTTATTCAACAAAATAATCAAAACAGAAATAATAATAACTAATGACAGAAAAAACAGTAATAAGAAAAAAGAAATAAAAGAAGAAACTAAAAAGGACAGTATTATAATTGAAACTAATGACAATTCAACTAAATGTAATGAAGATTCATCTGAAGATAATGATAATTTAACTAAAAATAATGATAACTTAACTAAAAATAATGATATTTTATTAGAAAATGATGAAATTACACATAATATTGATAATTTGGTATTAAAAGATGATATACTAGATGAAGTGAAAGAAGAGGCTGGATTAGATGACATTGAGAGTAATGGAATAATAAATGATAGTGAAATTAACACAAATGATATTGATTCAATAAATGATAATGATATAACCAGTGATAATTCAGAAGATGATAAATTTATAAGTCAACTTTTACATGAAATTAAAAAGAAATCATCTAAAATTAAGAAAAAAATCAAGAAAAATGATGAATTCGATAAAAGTCATGGTAAGTAAAGTAACAATTAATGTTCTTTAACAAAAAATACAATTGCATTAGTTTATTAAAAAATGCTTTCCAAAAATCTTTACACAACAAAATTTTGCCAAGGATTTGTTCAAAAACTTATTTTCCAAGTGTAAAAATACTTAAAAATTAAGTATTGCATTTTTCAGAAACTCCATTAAAAAGAAAGAGACAAAAACAACCATTGAAGAATAAACAGGAATACGAATCTATATTCGATATAGTATACTTTAAAAACGATGACGAAGCGAAGGCAGAGTTCGCTGTCAGACAAAACTCAGATTATTACAAGAATGCAGCTTTTAAATGTACTGTGTGTTTCACTGCCTTCAAATGTCAGAAGGTTTTGGACTACCACATGAGATGGCATGATGTAAGTACTTTCCCACTGCTGGAAAAAAACTTCCTCCATCTCTTTAGGACTCCACACTCGGTATGTACATCTGTCACCAGGCTGAACTGTATCTCATGAACCGTGACAGCTAGACAGTTGAAATTTTCACAGATGATGTATTTCTGTAGCTGCTATAACAACAAATACTAAATACAAAATAGAGAAAAATATTTAAGGGAGGCTCCCATACAACAAACGGGATTTTTCACATATAAACGCAACAATACCGCGATGTATTTTTACCACTGGCGCCGTCTAGTAATGGAGTGATAGACTGGCGGCATTGCTAAAATAAATTTTAACGTTCACGTTGCATTCTTAGATTGGTTGGCCCAGTGTTCATTTTAGGGTTCCGTACCCAATTGTGATAGTAGTACGGAACCCTTCGTGCGCGAGTCTGACTCGCACTTAGCCGATTGTTACATTTCCAGCCGTCGTCGGGTGAACATCTGTGTGACATATGCGAGATGAGGTTCAAGACTTACCTATCGATGAGGAAGCACAGAAACAACGTACATTACGGAAGATACCGGTGCAAGGTGTGCCCACTTATAACTTACCATAAGTAAGTTGAAGATTTTTCAATGGATACATTGACGAATTTTAGAGAAAAAAACTACCTATTGTCAGGTTGAAACATTTTTACTGTGGCCAGCAAACAAGTTAATAAAAATAGCGGATATGCAGATGTCAATTATTCAAAGAAATAGCATGTAAAATGTACTGCGCGAACTTTCCCCTTGCACGTCGAAATTTTCCAACTTCTTTGCCGGCCAGTATAAGAAAATTCTAAATCTTTGGTAGGAGATATTTTGAGTCAAATCGGTATTATTTTTTACTTTGCAGAATGGTGATGATTCTCCATTTTAGGAAACATCAAGGCGTCGAATATAAATGCAAGCATTGTCAGAAGGTTTATAAGTAAGTGTAAATGGACGTTTTTCTAGGGTCCCGTTTTTACCTATTGGGTACGGAACCCTAAACATAAAGTATATTTGGATCTACTATAGATTTTTCTTCTGTTTTCGCGATGTTGTATTGAAATTAAAGACATTTTTCGGTTTTAATCGCGTAGTGTTTATTTATTTTAGCATTGTCTCTTTTTGTCTCATTGGATTGACTCTGAGTCAATCCTGAAGGAGAGACCTGTAAAGGTCTCGAAACGTTGAGCGTTGAAACAATGCTAAAAGTAATAAACACCACGCGATGAAAACCGAAAAATGTCAATTTGGATCTACGATGCCATAGTACAACTAGTACTGTATACAACAGCCACAGCTCGACGTACCTCACACACATGCGCACGGCGCACCGCTCCGGACACACGTGCAGCGAGTGCGCAAGGACCTTCGTCTCGCCCGTCGGCTTGAGGGTGCACAGGCAGAAAGTTCACCAGGTTTGTATTGTAGCCTTGCAGTTGCACTGTTCATCTTCATCATAATTATTAGAAACACGGGTCTAGATCGCGTTAAAGATAGTTATGGTTAACTATAGCTGCGTCCGGTTTCACCTGCGTAAGTCTTGATTCCGTGGGAATATCGAGAGCAAAAGTAGCCTATGTTACTCCTTGGTAATGTAGCTTTCTTTTGGTGAAAGAATTTTTGAAATCGGTCCAGTAGTTTTTGATTTATTCTTTACAAACACACACACACACACAAATACAAATCTTTCCTCTTTATAATATTAGCGTAGATAATTACCTTGACGTTTCGGCAAACAGGTCACACTGGCCGTGGTCGCGAGACACCACGGGATCCCAGTCTTCTCTATAACACGATCTAGTGTTTCTAATAATTATGATGGACGGAATACGTGTAAGTTTCAAAAGTGAGTTCATCTCCATCCTAAGGTTGCCTGGAACTTCCAGGCTGGAAGAAGGAAATCGCTTTTAACAATAAGGTTGCCCGTTTGTGCGACTTTCTATATCTAAGCTTTTTGTGTCTCTATACCTTGAGTTGTGCAAATAAAGCATTCATCTCTCTATCTATGTATCTACATTTTTATATGAATTTGCTATTTTAAACTTCCATGGTTCACTTCAAATATTATTTAAAAAATTAGGTATTGGCCATGTTTTACTTTTAATGATATGTGTGTATTTATGTCCAGTTATCACATACGTTACGCGCGGGTGAGAGCCAAGTGCAAATGGAAGGGTCAGGTGTCCACTGCCGCGACTGCGACATAACCTTCGCTAGCGACGACGTCTACACCGTTCATCTGCTACACACGCCTCTACACAAACACCTCGCTCAGGACATGTGAGTGATTGTTGTGTCCAGTTGTCTGTCACATACGTTGACAGGTGCAGGTGGAAGGGTCAGGTTCTAAAAAAAACAATGTATATTATGAAAGGTTGCCTGGAATAGAGAGCTTTAAGCGATTAAGCCGCCCGTTGTACCTTTCTTATAATTAGCTGTAGCTGACTATGAACTGGGGTTATTCGCTGCATGGGAAACCTATGAAGATAGGGTATGATTGATCCGAGCTGGACTTAGTGCGACTGGAGTTCCCAAGGAAACTATACAGCACCTCCTTGTATGCCCCTCCAGCCCTAATAGCTGTACGTTGGCTAATCTTATGTCAGCCAATGAAAACGCCAAAGACAATATACTGGAGTGCGCGGGTTTAACTACATTCCCCTGACAATTTTTTGTACCATCGACACGAAGAAGAAGCATGTTTGTTTATGTAATGTGTTTTATAAGTTTTGATACAATTAAGTGTTTATTCTTATCTAATGTATGCTATTCATTACAGAATAGCTTGTCCAGAGTGCGGCAAACGTTTCGAAGACAAACTGAGCTTACGGACGCACAGACGGCAGTCGCATCCGAACTACAATTACTCTTGGTCGAAGAATGCAGACAAAACCGGAGTAAGGAAGGAGTTCAAATGTCGCGAGGTAAATAGACATTTTTGGGGTTCTGTACCTTAAACGGGAAAAGTATCCCTTATAGAATCACTTAAGCACTTGTGTGTTCGTCTGTCTGTCCGTGCGTCACTACTGATTTTCTTAGAAAGGATTTTTTTTTCTCCAGCTTTTTTCATCGTTATTGGTCCAGCTGTTCTGGAATTTAAAATATAAATGATATGCCTATAACATATAACATTCCCTTCTTAATTTTCTGAATGTACATATATCTATCGCCTACTTTCAAACGATGCGACGGTCTATATCCATATCCAATCTCTTCCATCATGTTACCTCCCACTGTGCAAAATATCACACTTAAGCGGTGGCTTATTGAAGTACTGATCATCGCAATCGGTTCTGTATTTTTTGCGTAATTGGAGCACGTCCAAATAAACATTTAAACTTTCGTATTTATAATATGAATGTGATCATGTTTTTTTTTTCTTATATGGTCTAGTGTGGTGCAACAGGCGTCCACAACTCGTGGCTATACAACCACTACCGTAGCAAACATCCGGAGCTGACGTACGAGGCGGCGGTGTACGACCACACGCGCCGGCATCTCTGCGAACACTGCGGGAAGAGCTTCGTGGTGAGTGTAGTGTAGTGTAGTGTAGTGTAGTGTAGTGTAGTGTAGTGTAGTGTGGTGTAGTGTAGTGTGGTGTAGTGTAGTGTAGTGTAGTGTGGCCACTGACCTCTATGGTTCAAGCCGCTGGACAGGTCATAGCGCACTGAATTTTGTGCCTATTTGAACTGCGCCATGTTGCGCTTTTGTCGGACGTTTTCTATTGAACGGTGACCGTCTCAGGAACTATTAGTTACATGGACATTCAATAGAAAACGCGCGACAACAGCGCAACATGGCGCAAATCAAATCGGCACAAAGATCTAATGTCATTTTGTATAGTAAAGCAATTCCAGCGCACTTGTATAGTTTTATTTCAGTGAGTGTAGTGGTGTGGTGGGGCGAACCTAGTCTTAGAGTGCTTAGGTCACCTTAAAGCCTCTAACTTGACCTAACGACTGCTATCAAGAGAATAGAATTGTGCAAAATGTTATACAATACCTTTGCAGTCAATCTATCTTGTATTTCATTAAAATGCTTTGTCCTGACAGAGTCTCTGATCAGCCTACTAACTCTGTGGACATATACATATATCAGAGATACCAATTAAAAACATAACACCTTCTAGAATAAAAGTCTAAGGAAAAAATCGCATTCAAAAATTTTCACTTGCGGCGTGACTTGAACTCGCGTCTTTGGGTCGGTACCCCAACGTCTATACCAACTAAACCACGCAAGTAAGCCCAAGCCTTGAGCTATAAACAAAAAAACTAATAGAGGTGTCAAGGGACACCCGGATGGAACGAAGCTTCCTATGAGAGAGAGAGGGAGAGACAGACAGACAGAGAAACACGCGCACACGGCTTACAACTATACCAAAAAGTGCCGTTACAACTTTTGGTCTTAATTTTTCCGTCTAGCCCCCTTTCGCAACGCGCGATAAGGAACTTTGTTCCAATTACATATGACTTTATTACGCGGGCGGTTTCACCCGCGTAAGTCCCGATCCCGTGGGAATATCGGGATCAAAAGTAGCCTATGTTACTCAGGGTAGAAGTAGCTTTCTAATGGTGAAAGAATTTTTGAAATCGGTCCAGTAGTTTCGGAGATTACCCCCAATATACATACATACATACATACATGTTACCAACGTTACCTCTTTATAATTATTAACCACTAGCTGCGTCCCGCGGTTTCACCCGCGTAAGTCCCGATCCCGTAGGAATATCGGGATCAAAAGTAGCCTATAGCCTTCCTCAATAAATGGACTATCCAACACTGAAATATTTTTTCAAATCGGACCAGCGGTTCCTGAGATTAGCGCGTTCAAACAAACAAACAAACAAAAAACAAACTCTTTTGCTTTATAATAGTAATAGATAGTACCGGTATGTCCCCAGCACCACTGGCAACTCTCAGAACACACCCTGCTCCACTCGGGGCTCCGGCCACACACGTGCGGAACGTGCGGCGCCTCCTTCCGCACTGGCACCGCGCTGCGGACGCACAGCGAGCGCCATCTCCCGCCGAGGCGGCCGTGCCACGTCTGCGGGAAGAAGTTCGCTTCCGCCTCCAACCTGGCTAACCATATGAGGGTGAGTCCTAGATCGCGCTAGCGGCATTACTCCGTCAGCTTTGTGACTCGGTCTAGCGAGTGACACCTTCCGCCGAGGAGGTCCTGAACTTCTCGGCCTCCTTTATCTACATCTACTGATGAGAGCTTCGATCATAAATAAACTATAGATACACCTCACATACAAAATCGAAATTAAAAATTGGCACTACTTCAACGCTTACTTATACGGACATAGTACAGTTTAATGTAAACCTTAATCACTGGGCAATAAGGTTGTAAAACACTTATGCACGACTGACAGCGAAACAAGGCATATCGGCTGAAGTATGCCTTGTTTTGACAGCTCCATTTCTAGAGCGGCGACTGTGCATCTATAGTTTATTTATGATCGAAGGATGAGAGTGAGTCGTAGATCGCGCAAGCGGTATAACTCCGTTACCGTGTCTCTACTCCGATCGTCTATTGTTGTATTAAAAAAAAAAGTCTTGACCAAATGACACTTTCATCTGCGGTAACTATAGGCTTGACCAAATGACACTTTTTTTTGGCTTGACCAAATGTCCACTACACCTGTTTACATTGCAGTCCCACACGGGCGAGCGGCGCTACAAGTGCTCGGTGTGCGACAAGGGGTTCCTCCACGCGGCCGCGCTGCGGGAACACGTGCGTGGCGTGCACTTGCATGTCAGGCGCGATCGGAGGCCTAAACCACATACTGTTGTTGACAATAAACATTGATCAGTATTCATTACATGTAGTTTTGCTGTATTTCCCCTCTTTTAATCAACTTCAACGGCAGTGTTTAATTTAAACTAATGTGAGTCCGACATCTTGATGATCCGCCAATTCCGCCATCCATCAGAAGGATATGACAAATATTAAAATACTTTCCTCAAAAGAGCCCTAGCCCTGGCCCGTGCCCGTGTTGCTCTGGTTTATCATCATCCGAACGTTGTTCCCGGTTGCATCTCTCTCGAGAGCCCGGGGTCCGCTTTCCTACTTTTACGTCTCCACTTCGCACGATCTTCGGCAATGAAGATCGTGCGAAGTGGAGCCCGTGCCCGTGTTGCTCTGACTGTCCATGGCCCATGCATTAGCATCACTTGACGGGGAATATTCCGTGACCATAACCATCAGAAAAAAAAATATAGTGTCAGTGTCACCAAATAATCGACACTTTTCAAAAATTGCGAAGGGTGAAAAATAATTCAAAAAATTATAATATCGTATTTTAAACTAAACGAAAATAGCACCTAATATAATAATGGTATCCATACCGGTGAATTGTGCTCAAGAGGAGTGTGAATTAGGAGGGAAAGAATCCATCGAGGTAAGTTACAATCACAAAGTACGTCAGGTTACAATAAAAATACTATTTAAAACTTTCACATTGCGATAAAATTCGCGCTTTTGGGCTTCAGTGTTTACTCAAGGTTTTATTTTCAAAATTTCCACAGATGTAACCTTTTCACAACTCCCTATTTCCCAACTTATCTTAAATATCGTGAAGTCCAAAAGAGAGAAATATTTAAAATTTACTTGACGGTAGACATACTTAATGGCCACAATCTCCGTGTCAGACCGACAAAAAAAAACTGGAATTAGGTGAATGTCAGTGTCACATATAAAATAAATGTCACTTCGCGAAAAAAACACGTACATTTTGTAAACGAAAAGGGAAAAATTGTTCAGAAAACTAACAAAATTCGGGTTTTCATTTGAAACTAAACCAAATAGCACCTAATAATGGCATCTATACCGCTTATGTATGCCCAGGAGGACTGTGAATTGGGAGGGAAAGAATCCATCGAGGTAAGTTACAGTGAAAAATACTGTCTAACTTTCACAAGGCGATAAGATTCGCGCATTTGGCCTTCAGTGTTTACTCAAGGTTTTGTTTTCAACATGTCCATAATTGTAACCTTTTCAGAATTCCCTATTTTTTTGAAATTAATCTGCTTTCTAAACATGTCTATGATATTAAACATGGGGGTTTTTTACATCCAAATAGCGCGTGATTTCGTAGTGTTAGCATGTTTTGCTCCTTGCGCAATGAATACAAAAGCAGGCCATAGGTATTTAAAAGACGCTCATATAAATGATTTTTACATAATTGCTTAATTTCAAATACTTACCTACCCAAAAACATGTACATACTATAAAATCATTTATGAGTTATATCAATAATATCTTATTATTTACACTATTCGAACATCTTTCCAATTTCTCACTAATTGTGACGTCACAAGAGATAAGATAACAAATCTACAACAGTACATACCTAATTGTTTGGAAATCATAAACATTTTATTCATATTAACAAAATGGAAATGCACAATTTGAAATGTATATTCACTTGTATACCTCCTCTATTTGAAATGTTAAAAGCTTTAAGGAATCAAGTTACAGACTTTTAGTATTAAAATTCATTCATAGACTGCCAAAAACATTACCTTTCTTTACAATGATTTTCGTGTGATCAATGGTAATCCGAACCAGCATGTTTGACTGCTTCACCACGGGTAGCCCTGCCAAGTCAAAAATAAGAAATCATTTCCTTGTGTTTTGCGAGTAAAGCCTCGTAAGGACAAATTCCCAGTAAAGAGAGAAATAGTTTTAGTATGAGATTTTTTTGATTTTAGGAACCACTCTAAATGGCATTTCTCAATTTTGTCCTAAGTGTAAAAAAAAAAAATAACTAAAGAGTTTCTTGTTGAAACCCTAAAAACTGTGTGTTTTCACTAATAAAATAATATTAAAATTGAATCATGCATGTTTATTTATGTTATCTTCATGTTACAGGATGACTTTGCATACCGCAATAACGTCATGAACGCAGACAAGGAGATCCGGCTGGCGTTTGTAAGGAAGGTGTATGGGCTGCTTAGTGTGCAGCTCATGACTACCGTCGCTATTGCCACCGTGCTGACTGTTATCGAACCTGTGCAGCAGTTCATACATAGGAAGTATGTTATACTATTTTTGGGCTACTTTTTATGCTAATAGAATCTGCAGCTTGCGGCGTTACATGTGTAAGGCCAGTAGGCCTGATCCCATAGGAATATAGGGTAGCCTATGTGTTATTCCAGGACTTCAGCTATCTACTATCTGAGTTTCATTGCATTTGGTCGAACAGTTTTTGTGTGAAGAAGCAGAAAACAAACAGTCACAAACTTTCACCTTTATAATAGTACTAGATTTGTCCGGAGGTTTCACCCGCGTAAGTCCCGATCTCGTGGGTATATCGGGATATTAAAGTAGCTTGTGTTACTCCTCAATAATGTAGTTTTCTATTGATGAAAGAGTTTTTAAATCGGTCCAGAAGTTTCGGAGCCTTATTTGTTACAAACAAACAAATAAATCTTTCCGCATTATAATATATAAGAGCGGTGTTGGTCTAGCGGTAGATACCGCGACTTTCATTCCGAAGGTCGTGGTTTCGAATCCAGGCCGACCGCGCACCAATGTCTTTTTCTTTAAGAAAAATTTAAGTGCGCTATAAACATCGCTCTTATGGTGAAGGAAAACATCGTGAGGAAACCGACATGTCCTAGGATAAACCACGGTCCGAAGGCATGGGATATTCGCCAATGCGGGGTAGGCTCCCGTGGCGTCTTAAGCCCTCTAAGAAATCACGTACAATGGCCCAATTGTGAGGCTAAGTGCGGAAAAGGCTCAGCGAAACTAACTAACTAAATATGTACGAGTCTCTAGTCTAGATATAAATAAGATAAGGATTGGGAGAAAATAAGGTTAAAATACAAATTATTTTTATAAAATATGATTCCACCTGATTGTTTTAAATGGTCTTGTAATTAATGAATATAGAAAAATGGGAATTTTAATGATCTTTTTTCTTCACTTTTACAATTTTTTTGAAAATTGTTGGTCTTGGAAAAAAAAAAGAGAGTTTATAGAATTTTATCTGTTCAAATAGTTAGACCACAGCTATTTACTAGGGATCCAACTATTTTTAAGGTTCCATATCCAAAGGGTAAAAACGGACGCTTTAACTAAGACTCCGTCTCTGTCGCCCGTCACGTCCGACTCCGTGATACCAAGGCACTTGATTATAACAACAAATACTAAAACAGAATAAAATAAATATTTATGTAGGTAGGGCACCCATACAACAAACGTGATTTTTCCTATTTTTTCTTACTAATCTTGTATGTTTCAGTGACTGGTTGGTGCTAATAGCTTTCGTTTTGAGCATGGGTACTCTTTTGGCGCTGATCGCAAAGCGGAAGGATCATCCTGCCAACCTTTACCTGCTTGCAGCTTTTGTAAGTACCTACGTTAATGTACGCTATTACGCTGCATATTTGTAGACTCAGTGGTCCTAAGAATCGGATTGAATTATTTTTATTAAACTTATTCGATGTAGACGACGTTATTCTACTGGCATTTCACACAACACATATTCGAATAACGGAGCGTCCTACGTGGACGATTGGATGCGAACGCGATTGCGAAGCGATCCGATCCGGTGCGGTGCGGAAACAAGGAACAGTCGAGAATCGCGCCGCATCGCACTTTACGTGCATTTGGTCAAGTAGGACACACGATAGCTATCGACTGTTTGTTGTTTCCGCACCGCACCGGATCGGATCGCTTCGCAATCGCGTTCGCATTCAATCGTCCACGTAGCTGCGCTGCGTAAACAAGATTCATAGCAATTAGTTCTGTAGTTTCTGCGTGAAGGAGTAACATGGTGGCTGATAGATCAACGCACAGCCTATGCCGCTGATAGTGCAGAGCTGAATTTCTGGAGTGTGTTCTTTAAATAATGTAGGTCAGATAAAAAAGGTTAGGCTTTTCGAAATTCCCGCGGAATCTGAACTTACGCGGTTGAAACAGCGAGATACAGTGTTTATCATTGATCCTTACCTTAACAGTATAGCTCAATATTTATTTGTTGTAAAAGGAACATGGAATTGTGTTTGAAACGTCAGCTCTAGTACTAGTACATAATATCTCAATAGTATTGATGTATGTTTTGCCTGTTTCAGACGGCAGTCCAAGCATACACCATCGGCGTGGTAGTGTCCTACTACAACACGGTGATAGTGCTACAAGCTATCGCGATAACCTTCGCTGTTGTCTTCGCGTTGACTCTCTTCACTTTCAACACCAAACGGGACTTCTCTTTTGTTGGATATGGGTAAGACAAGTTTTGAAAAGGCCCTTTTACTAAGACTCCACTGGCCATCTGTCTATTGGCCTGTCACCAGGCTGTTTCTCATGAACCGTGATAGCTGGACAGTTAAAATTTCCACAGATGATATATAACTGTTGACGCTATACTACAAAGACTAAAAATACATTTTAAAAAATATTTAAGAAGGGCAACAAACGTGATTTTTACGCAACGTAAGCGCGATTTATTATCACCACTGGCGCCATCAAGTGATAAACTGGCGTCAGTGTTAAAAATAAAAACGTCGTCGTAGTTCCGTACACGGATTTCGCTTGGTCCAGTGTTTATTTTAGGGTTCCATACCCAAATGTGATAGTACGGAACCCTTTGTGCGCGAGTTCGATTCGCACTTGACCGATTTTTTTAAGATTGTTTTTAAAGAAAAAAATATTTTCTCATTACAGCATCGTAGCCGGCCTAAGCGTGCTGATAATAGGCGGTATCCTCCAGCTTTTCATCCAGAGCTCCGCATTCGAGATAGCTCTGTCCTTCACCGGCGCTATCCTCTTCTCTTTCTTCCTCATCTTCGACACGCAACAGATGATGACCGTCCTCTCTCCCGAGGAGTACATTCTAGCCACCATTAACCTGTACATGGATATTTTGAACTTGTTCTTGTATATTCTACGTATTTTGAACGAGTTAAACAGGAATTAGGTTTGTTAAGAAGTATAGTTCGGTCGCGTTGCATGGAATATCTTATTTGGACGAGTTGCAAAGGCCGCGGTTACGCTGCTACACTCGCTTTTAGAGGAAAGGATTTTTCATGCAAAATGATCGTGGTATAGAATAGAAATTGTCAAAGCTAATCTTTAACTTAATAGCTTGGCAATAAGGTCCATTTTAAATGGACTAGGTCACTCTTTAGGCAGTTTTAATAAAGCCTTTTATGAGCGCGCGCGCACTAGGCTTTTTGATGTAACATCACAACACTAGCGCCATCTTTGTCATCACGTATCATTTTCAAGGCTTTTGTGAAGTCAATACAGTATGACACGCCTTAAATAAATGAAATCATTCCAAATTATTATTTAATTTACAAATTAAATTACTGTCGACTGTATTTTTGTAATCAACATTTTTCGTAATTTCATTTTTTAATGCTCTAAGCATCTGATATCTGCTAGAAATAGTTTTAAAGAAAATTACGTCTTTAAAAAACCGCTTAGCCACGAGTGAATTTTTTAAGATGTATTTTTCCTTAAAATTATAAATATTTTTATTTTCATGGAGTATTGACATCCTTACAGGGCTGTGAGCCTAAATTACGAATTTGTAAATAGATGTTATGACTTTTTGTATTATATTTTATTTCTTTCGTGCAATTAAAACCAAATCGTGTTGTTTTTGGTGATAGTTTCTTAGCATTTGGTGGTTGTCACTTGATTCAGCACACTGTTGTAATGTTGAATAGTATTATGAATAAAATTAATTTGAACCAAGTTTTTCTGGTCTTATTTACTTTGTACCTGGATTTTACTTGTAAATTCCAAACTAAAAAATACTAAGAACTATAGCGGAACGGGAGTAAATAACCTATACTATTATCCTTACTAACTTTATTTATTTATTTATTATTTATTTATTTATTATAAGCGCGAAAGTAAGTCTGTTAAAATAGCTTTGTAAAAAAACACTATCACATTCACAAACACACAACCCGCCCAACCTCACCTCGGGACCTGCCTCCAGAGCTCTGTTGTGCCAACCCTTTCCCTTCCTACTCTATTGAAGTTTACACTGACAGCATAGCAGTGTTGAATTCCCATCGTCCATTGAATCTTTTTCCGTTGCAGCGCTCGTTTTCCCGATAGAGGTAACAATATAAAAAGCTGCTGCAGCGCTGACAATATTGCAATATCAGCACTGCAGCGGCTGAAATGAGTATCGCTGCGGGCGCTAGATAGATAAAGTCTATGAATGACGATTAAACCGTTATAAGAATCAGTAACGTTCACAGTGGTTGTTTACAACTGTCTTCCTTGGAATCATATCTACTGTTGAGATTCAGATTAATAGGGAGAGACCGTTCCTTGAAAACTTAGCGTAGTAGAGTAGGTAATATTTCTTTGTTATTTCAAGTCGGCAAAACTATTAAAATATCGAATATCACATAACTGCTTTATTGCTAAACATTTGATACAAGCGGCGCTAGTACTTTTCTATAATATATTCTGTAATCTTATACAATCAGATATTGGTACATAATATGAGCAAAGAATTATACAGGATGGTTAATTTTAGAGGGTCAGTAAGACGCCACGGGAGCCTACTCTGTATTGTAGAATATCCCATGCTTTTGGCCTGTGAATCCTAGTACATGTTGGTTTCCTCACGGTGTTTTCCTTCACCGTGAGAGCGATGTTCATAGCGTTACAACATTATAATATTTTTTCTAATATAATTGTGCGCGGTTGGCTGGGATTCTTATAATATTTTTTCTTTAAATAATTGTGCGTAGTTGGGTGGAATTCGAACCCCCGCATCTATGAGGAAATGCTTACCTAGTAAAGGCAAATCCTAGATCAGCTCTAGCTACGAGATAACGTCCTTTTGTTCCCTTATTTTTTTTATTATGATAGGTATTTTAACTAGCGTGGCAATTTCGAAAAACCCTTTCTTATCGGATACCTAAATCACCTAAAGAACATACTCCAAATTTCAGCTCTCTACTATCAGCGGTTTAGGCTGTGCGTTGATCAGTCATTCAGTCAAGACCAAGCATTTTATAGATATAGAAGATTTGCCACATTTCTCTCCAGTACCCTACAGATTTCGTTTCTTCGGAAACAAGGAAAGGTCTCCTAAGAACGGTTTCTCGTAGCTACAGTAATTCTAGGGTCTGCGCCAACAGACCAACTCAAAATACCCACCCTGTATATGTTTAATAGAAAACAATTATTTTACTATATAGACTAGATAATTCCTGACAAAGATAGCTACACAATAATAAATGTACGTTAAGATACAAAAGTGGATATTCGTAAAAGAGTTTTAAATGTTGGTATTTTAACCCTGGCTATAAATATTGCTGTAAAAAATTTACCTTCATGACAACATTTACACAACTATATACAAGTTTTAAGTTTACATAAATCACTGTGAAACCTTATCTTCATTCGATTCTAGGGTTTCTGTTACATCTTTATCAATTATTACATCTTTTGAATCGTTCTAAGATTTCTTTTCTAAAGAATGTATCGCTAGATGTATTTTCATTGAATCACTTTCAGTATCTAAATCAGCAACATTTTTTGTGACTAAATTAGGAGTATTTTCTATATGTTCCCTTACTTCTAAGGGTTTATTGGCACATTCTGTTGAAGATTCTGTAGTATTATCTTCATCTTCCAAATTAACATTTTTAGAAACTGAATGACCGCTGTCAGAAACTAAATTATCACTGACAGAAACATTATCACTTTCGGATTTAAGATTATCAATAACAGATATAAGATTGCTACTATCAGAAACCAGATTATTGACAGAAATAACTTTATCACTGTGGGACACAAAACTATCAGTATCAGAAACCAAGTTACCACTCTCAGAAACAAAATGACAACTGTCAGAATCCAAATTATCACTGACAGAAATAACCATTACACTGTGAGATACAAGATTGTCAGTATCAGAAACCAAATCAGCAGTCCCAGAAACAAGATTACTACTGTCAGAATCCAAATTTTCAACGACAGAAACTACATTACCACTGCCAGAAACAACGTTATCACTGTGCGATACAAGATTATCACTATCTGAAACCAAATTACCACTTTCAGAAGCAAGATTACCACTGTCAAAATCCAAATTGCCACTGACAGAAACCACATTACTACTGCCAGAAACAACGTTATCACTGTGGGTTACAGGCGTGTCAGTATTAGAAACCAAATTACCACTCTCAGAAACAAGATTACTACTGTCGGAACCCACATTATCACTGACAGAAACTATATTACCACTGTCAGAAATCAAAATATCACTGTTAGAAACTAGATTAAAACTGACAGAAACAACAATATCACGTTCTGATACAAGATTACCACTATCAGATCCAACATTACCAGTGTCCGTAATCTGATTATCTCCCCCAGAAACTATCCCTCTGTCAGGATTATCACTGACAGAAACATCATCATCACTGTCAAATAAGATAGCCCAGTCTGACGTTTTAATCTCACTTGGAAATAAAGTAGTATTTGTTTTCAGACTTTGCCTTGGACTCGCATCACTAAATGTTTCATTAATATTTGTTTCTAGGACTGGGTTATTTAAATCTTGTTGCATTTCATTGGGACTATCCAATGTTAGGTTGAAAACTTCACTTTCACTACTTATATCAATATCCATTGGTGTTTGTGATTCTAAATCTCGATTAGGATTATTTATTTTAGAAATATCTAATTCACAATTAGAATTCGAATCAGAATCGAGATCCACCTTTTCAGAATTAGCATTTTTATCATCAGTTATAGGAGTATTTGACTTAGAATTATTTGAATCTCGTGAATTGTTTTGACGATCATTTAGAATGTAAGTAACAGATGTTAGGTCGTCTTTCTCTGGCTTCTTTTTAGTATTATTTGAATATGCTTCTTCATCGTCAAGCATTTTGCCTGACGGTGAATTTGAATCGGTCAAGTCTTCTGTTTCTGACTCAATATCTGACTTATATATGTTTAATGATTTTATTTTTAATGCGTGTGCTGAATTACTTAGATATACTCTGAATGGTACTGTCGGTAAAGCTCGTGGTGTATTCTTTGAGTCTGTTACTTTTGCATAAGTCATTGCAGGGGATTTTTCTGTTTTCCCCCGATATACTTTAGGTGGTTGGGTTGTTTCAACATGACACAGAATATTTGATTCAGGTTCAGTTGAGGTTCCTGCTTTTTCATTAATTATCTGTGGTTTGTTTTGTTTATTTGTTGAATCTACTGCTTTTGTCTGCGGCTCTTTTTCTGTGATTGAGTCGACTGTTTCTGCTTGTTGCGGATCAGCTGAAGGTCTGAAATATACATAATATCTACACTTACTAATATTATACAGGGATAACGTTGGTAATACGTATAATGTGTGTTGGGGTAATCTCCAAAACCACTGGAATGAATTTGATGAAATTAAATATGTAGGGGACTTCAATGATATGTAGGGAATATGTAGGGGTTCAAGTTTCTTTGTGGGAGGTTTCAGCAGCGGCTTGTTACCACCCACCGGTCTAAGTCGTAGCACCAAGCGGACTCGTCCGTATTTCGATACGTTGGCCGGTTCAGCCACTAAGGACGACGGATCTTGTTTCACTGCCGTATTCCTTCTTGTAGATGAGCGTATTACATCTTAGACCGTATCATCACTTACCATCAGGAGATAGTGGTCAAACGCTCATCTATCGTGAGTAAATAAAATACATTGCATCTTTGGGAGTAGGATGGGCCACGTTTTATCCTAATACTTTCAAATATGTTAAACTTCCCGCGGGAATACCGGGATAAAAAGTAGCCTATATGTTATTCCAAATCTCCAGCTATCTACATACCGAGTTTCATGGTAATCGGTTCAGCGGTTTTTACGTGATTGAGTAACAAACACACACACATACATCCTCATAAACTTTCAGCTTTATAATGTTAGTAGGATTGAGAGTAAATAAAAAAAGCAATATACCTTTGTACATCCTCCAAAGTCTTCAACCTAGAGACGTGGTTTCCTTTATTCCTGCACCGTTTCCTGTGCTGGCTGAGCTTGAGGAACGCATCGAACTTGGAGTTGCACATGTAGCACGCGTACTCGCCGTGACACGACTCGTGCACGATCAGGTCAGTGCGCGTCGAGAACGCTGGAACCAATTTACCAGTTCATAGGCTAACCTAACCTAACCTAACCTACCCTTACCAAAAGGGGTTTTATTTGATGGGAGAATATTATAGAAACACCCACAATTTTGACGACCTCTGTGGCGCGTCGTGCGAAAGCGCGACGCGCCACAGAGGTGCACAGCGCGTGCAATGCAGAAGGTTGCGGGTTCGATTCCCGCCGGGTGCAAGTATTTATGTTTAAAAAATAAATATTTGTGTCTGGTCTGGGTGTCCCTCTATTTATAATATTTATGTATTTACAAAAGAAAAATAAATATATGTAGTATATCCGTTGTCAAGTCACCGTAACACAAGCTTAGTAGCTTACCACGGGGCTAGATGGCGCTGTGTTTTGTTCACAGAATGTATGTTTATTTATTTAAGGAATTTTGGAAAATCTTGCGGGATCGGGACTTACGCGGGTGAAACCGTGGAACATTTCTAGTATTCGTATATAAGTGGTGAAACTTACTTCGTCCACAAGTACAACATCTATACACCGGTGCAGTCGCGGCATTTCTTCTGGCTATCTTTAGATAGGAGTGGTGAGCTATCACGTGGGCCTGGACAATAACAAATTGTAATTTCATTTTGTAATTTCAGGAAAAAAAAACATTTAAATTGGAACAGAAAAACATTGTAAATATGGATAATTTTCCATATTTAAAATCGGAACAGAATAAATGCTTTAATATTTTTTATAATTGATTAATTAGTGGTCGTAAACACGCGTGACGTGGGTAAGTGATGATATGATCTAAGATGTAGCACGTTTATCTAGAAGATAGGCAGTCCCGTCTTCCTTAGTGGCTGCACCGGACTACGTATCGGAACACGGACGAGTCCTCTTGGCGCTATGACTTAGACCGGTGGGTAGTATATAATAAGATGTGGCCGAACCCGCCCACCAAGATACCGATTTTGGATGCCTTTTACGACGGGCAGCTACAAAGAACTATAATAGAATAGAGTATTGACCTTGTTTAATACGTTTCTGCAACAATTTCAACAGGTCGACATATTTTATGATAAACTGTATGTAGGTATTTAGTTTGTAGAGATCTTAGATCATTCCTTAGTACTAGTTTAAAATAGTGTGCGTGTTAGTTAATAAATAAGTAGGTAATTCTTCAGGAAAATTAAATCGTCGATTATGAAATGCACATTTAAAA
The DNA here is from genome assembly GCA_958496205.1 of Idaea biselata. Lineage (NCBI taxonomy): Eukaryota > Metazoa > Arthropoda > Insecta > Lepidoptera > Geometridae > Idaea > Idaea biselata. Next base: position 37,266,602 of record OY292394.1, on the reverse strand, counting down.
ACAAAGAAGGTAGGTATTCAATTTGGCTTTCTATATATTTTTTTTAGGAAAGGCATGTTAGTTATTTGTACTATGGTGACCTTAATTACCTTAAGTCCGGAGACATAATTAAAGGTCTTCGTGCACAGCATACAATCGAGAGGCAAGTCGCGTGTCACCTCACTCTCATTGTCACTTAGTGGCTCTTTTTTTATGTATTCTTCGAGGTACTGAAACAATACACAAGTAAATCTACTGTAATATTATGAAGAGGAAAGGTTTGTGTGTATGGATGTTTGTAATGAATAAACTCAAAAGCTACTGTAACAATTTCAAAAATTCTTTCCCCATTAGAAAGCTACATTTACCCTGAGTAACATAGGCTTTTAGTGCGTGTGCTGAACTTTTGGTGGAAATATCAGGTCCCACGGGATCGGGACTGACGCGAGTGAAACCGCGGGACGCTACTAGTCAGGTATAAAAAGAGATCAATGCCCGCCGTTGCTCCAGTTTCCTCGCGACCAAGACTTTGGTAATATAGTCGAAACGTCGAGAATTTAATTTCGGAATACTTTTCAAAACACTTGTACTGCAACAATAATGTTGCAAGCAACGCAGTTTTATGGTTCAAATAACTTATACAGTGGCTGGCAAACAAGTTGGAATATTTTGACGTGGAAGGGGAAAGTTCGCGCAGTAGGTACATTTTACATCAGCCATTTTTTTTTTAACTTGTTTGCCGGCTACTGTAACCAGATTTATTTTCCTTGTAAATTATTGAGTTTTGTATAACACTTACATTTTCTCTTTTATCATCTGCATAATCATTTACATCTGAATAGTTTGCATTGTTATCATTTTCTTGCACTGGAGTTATTGATATTGTATCTGTAATAAAATAAATAATAAATATAATAAAACAAGTTTGTAACATTCATAAGAAAAAAAGGAAAACATTTAGGTAGGTCATTCGTGACGTCTCACGTCAGGCAAGTCGTGTGGTCCATTGAATAAGACACCCGCCTAGCAAGTGGGAGGTATAAATGTATACTAATATAAAGAGGAAAGATTTGTTTGTGTGTATCAAATAGGCTCCGAAACTACTGGATCGATTTCAAAAATTCTTTAATTAATAGAAAGCTAAGCACATTATCAAGGAGTTTTGAGTCCTATATTTCCACGGCATCGGGACTTACGCAGGGAACCGCGGGACGCAGCTAGTGAGGAATAAAAAAAATCCGTCTTGATCTCATAAAAATATTAAAAAAAGCCTATATGTTCTTCCAAAAATGAAATCGGTTAGTGATTATGTATCTATTTATATCGGTAGGTTGATATTGTTAATCACTTTTCAAGTTTTATCGCAATCAATTTGGTAGTTTTTGCAGAAAATAGGAAATATGAACAAAGAAACGTAGTCCAAGGGCATGGAACATGGGCCAATCCGGAGTAGACTCCCATAGCGATTACTGCCTAACGTCTCTAAGAGGCAGCTTTCGCCCTACATAAATTAACAGGCTAACAAAGAACAAAAAGGATAAAAATAAGCTTATACCCATAATCTGTGGCGTGCAATACTCCTCAAGCTCCTCTTTTATATCCAATTTCGTCTGCCCATTATCAGTTTCCATCGGCAGAACCTCGCCATCAGACAATACTTCTTGCTTCACTTCAACTTCTATCATGTTATTCTGACTTAGGCATTTGTTAACTTGAATAGGTTTCGGCCAGAATGATTCTGAGGCATCATTTACTGGTTTTGGCAATAGGGATTCTGCGAAATTATTTACTGGTTTCGGCCAAACTGATTCTAAAGAATCATTTACTGCTTTCGGCCATAGTGATTCTGAGGAATCATTTAACGGGAATTCATATCTTTTCCGTAGACTAGTTTCGGTGAGATGTGCTGTTTCTATGAACTGTACACAGATTCGTAATAGACTAAGGCATTTTAGGCATATGTATTTTGTGTGCCTGTCTGATGGGGATACCTGAAATATAAAATGTATTTTAAAATACTTGTCTTCTCATCCGAGCGACCGGTAACCCCGGTTGCAACAGGTAACACCTCTCTTAGCCTTTGCTAAACCCCAAATTAATATGGGGTCGGCGCAGTAGGTAAGTCATCATAAAAATATTTTTAAGGCCTGACACCAACCCTCTTAGGGACCAAGCAGTTTATCCGCCACCGTGCGGAGAGAACTTAAGGTTTGCTAGTCTCCCTCAGATCCCTTAGTCGCCTTTTACGACACACACGGGAAGAGATGAGGTAGCCCCATTCTATGGCGGGGCTTATTTTAAAATGCTTGTACCTGGTGGGAATGGATCGAGTACCCCTCCTGCACAAGTTATTAAAGAAAAAAGTTCTCTTGGGTGGACTTGGCAGCACCATCAAACATGATCAAACCAACTTAGACGGATTGGCTATAGCATGGAATAGTGAGACCTTGACAATTACAAATCCGTGCTAGCTAATCTAGATTAGTGAATTAGATATAACTGCGCAAGCCAGTCATAATAAAACAAAGAAATAACAACAAACCTGAATATTAGTGACTTGTGTGAAGTAACTAGCAACAGTTGCCGGTTGGTTCTTATTCCACTTGCCAAAGAAGGCATAGCTCTGCATATAAGTTACATACTGGAGACAAATGCGGCATTCCACATTTACAACCTGGGCTGGGTTTGAAGCCGCTCTGGACCTTAAATGGTTTTTGGAGCATTAAGAACTTAGATAAAGAAGATAAGTAATAAACGTGGCTGTATGCGTTACAGAATTATTTGCCTTCCCCATTTTGGTAAACATCACCTTCCAATTATAGTTCTAAAAACTTTGAACCAAGCAAATACCTACCTATGAAATATCGCTCTGCACTGCAAGCAAGGAGTATAAGTGTTCGGTGACTGCACGGCACTCGCTTCTCATTAACGGAGAGCGATCGGAAAGCATAATCTTAACAAAAGTTGCAGTCGCCAGCCATCAGCTGTCAGCTGGAGGAGTTACCAGTGTTAACAGACAAACAGCAGAAAGAAATTACCTTTTCCTAGATTTAACTGATGTCATTTCTTCTTGTTTATTTTCAGAAAGGGAATTGAAATCCGTAGACTCTGATCGTCTTTTCGGGGTACTTTGTTTTTCTCCAGTTATTCCGGCTGTATTCATTTCTCTCTTGAATAAAAAAAATATTGGACTGATTTTTATTTTCTCAAAGGATTCGCACGGATTGTGTCACATGGCCAGTGTCAATTAAAATGAAAAAGTCACTCACACGTTTGAATTCTTATTGCAATAGCCTATAATTCCTTAATTATTATTAAGGCACTCATGCAAGCACTAAACATATTCCAGTATCGCGATATTTTTCGTCAACAATATCCCCGAAAAATTTAAAAACATTTTACTTTTTATTTTGATTAGTTTTTTTGCTTTCAATCAATGGCAACATTACCAATATTTGTCAGTGTCACATTCGTTTCAACTGTCAGTCTGTCACTGTCACGCTCCCGCAGTCAGTGGTTTGTTATTGTTGGATTGGGCACGTGTTGGTAAAAATCGTAATTTTAACTAAAAAATCTTCATAAAAATGGAGGAAAATACACCCACGGTCAGTCTAATATCATGCATGCACTTCGTACGCCGCGGTGTAGCGAAAGCAGTTCCAGAAAAGGTAAAATACTGAAACATTTATTTGTCCGGTTTTCTTACTCTTACAGTGTTATTTACTTATTTATTGGTACTTCCAGATTGAATTGACAGAAAAAGAATTAGAGAAGATCATTAAACAAACAGCGACTGATTTGCGGTATGTATATAAATTATTGATACTTTAACACTTTATACCTATAATGATAAATAACATAACTCAAGGATGGCTGGACTATAATAAAACTTAGTACCTATGTAGACCTGGATTCTACATAACAAAGAGGTCTATCTCCCCTTTTCACCTAATGTTTATTGCCTATCATACAAAAATGAAAAATATTTTCTGTTAAACCTACTGAACAGATTGATACTGAACCAATAGAGCTTGATGTACCGATTGATGTACAATGTACCGACATTAGATATCTGGACCACTAGAAATAAAAGCTTACATTACCACAATATTGTATAAGATCAAACCATATGTCTGAAAAATCAAGGAACACAGCCACTAGGTAAATACTAAATACTTACGCTGAATAATACCTTGGCACAGGTGAATAAAATACCTCCCAAAATAACTATAAAGAACACTTACCAATGATGTAAAATCTTCGTCTTTAGATGAAATGATATCGAGCATTATACTCTCAATCTCATTTAGGTGCTCTTTATTTGACCCGTCAGCCAAATCTTGCTCAGAATAAGCCTTCATTTTTCGACATTTACAGCGCAGCTTTGAACACCAGGTAATCCACACCTACAATAGATTATGTTTTACCAATTTAATGAAAATGGTGACAAATTAGAGCTTTTTAAACTTCATATACCTACATGCACTATAGAAACACAAACAAACACACCACCACAGGTTAATGTTAATACTGACATGGCTTCGCCCCTCAAGTCTGCTGAGATTCTGAGATAACCCGTATTCCTTAACTAGTAGGTGTGGTGTAGTGTAGGTCATTGTCATTTCAAACTTATTGTTTCATGTCACAAAACATTTTGACATTTTTCAATAACATTTTAATGTAATTTCCCTTGCAAGTTATAGATTCATTTTTTAGTGTATTGTTTTCAATTTTAGTGATGTTAAAATTAAATTTTGGACAATTTTAATACAGAAATCAGGGCTCTGGTTACTCTGCTGACTATGACCAGCCTACCTTTCCTAGTAAGGTCACAATTTATTGTGTTTGACTTATATTACATAGTATCCACTTACTTTTCGCCATTCAGTGGCTGTCCTTGTCCACTCAATGCTTGTGGCCTTGCCCAATAAGTTGATTTCCTCACTCAGTTGTTCCCAAAATCCTATTGTATTAGCATCTTTATTACCTAAAATATACATACAAACAATTTAATAAATGTTATTATGTTAACATCCTAGATAAGCTTGAAACTATCACAAATGGCTGTATGAGATAATCGGAATTAGCCTGCCCTTTTAGAGGCTCTACGTTTTTGGTTTCAATCCACAGTGGAAGGTGAAGTTTTCAATCAAAAGGTCATTTACCTACATATACTTAAATAAGATTAGGTATACATATTTTTTGTTTAATTTTAATTAAACGTATTTTTTTTTCTTAATCTTTATTTCTATTTTAATTATTTTATTATTTCGCGAAAATAAATTAATGTTTCACTTGCCCGTCTCTGAATTAAATTATTTGTTTAATCCAAATTTACATTTAAACAAAAATACAAACAAAACACGAGCGTTTTATTAGCCGCTATTTTAGATAGGCGGCATCTGTCATAAAATTTTAAAATTCGAAGGTAGGTTACATACTAACCTACCTAATCTTAAAAAATAAACTTTAGTCACCTAGTTCTGTTGCTCTAGCAATGTCCAAATTAGCCAGTAATTTTTCGACAAGATAAAATTGTTGGTGTATGCTCGCTCGTTTTCGTTTCTTTATAGATGACCGCGACGTAGCAATATTTCTTGCTTTACACGTAACTGACAATTCCTCAGCGGGATCTAGCCCGATTTCTTCCTCCATTGTTGACATTTTTTGATAATGAAAGCACTACAACTACAAAAATTTAACCTTAAAAATTCTAAGAGCGAAGTGAACTAGTGAACTAACCTTGACTAAAATTATCCCCACAGATTAGTTTAAAATCTTTCTCTGCGTCAATAAATACTCATTCATTCACAATTTTTAGATTGGCAACTCTGTTCTCACACGTCAGTTCTTGTGTGGCGGGAAATTCAAATATGAACATAGTTGGAGCCGCGACAGGGCGTATATCCACTATTCGTGCTTTGGTTATTTATTTAAGTTTATTGTAAAAGTCTATTGTCTTGTGGTCATTTGTTTCGCACTAAGTACACATTCTTTTATTTCTTTATTAATGTTTTCTTGTCTGTGACCTTGTACAAATTAATTCTGCCGATGAAAAGACATCCCTAGGTAGCGCGCGCGGGGATAGAAAGATTTAAAAATAAAAAACCGGCCAACTGCGAGTTAGACTCGCGTACGAAGGGTTCCGTACCACTATCTATACAACAGGTGTTGTTTTGAAAGGTAAATTGCAGTTTACGATTTAAAAAAATTTGTTACTAGATGTCGTTCAAACCAATTTTCGGTGGAAGTTTGCATGGTAATTGTACATCATATGTTTATTTTTTTAGTTTTCATAGAAGTTACAGGGGGGGGGGGGCACACATTTTACCACTTTGGAAGTGTCTCTCGCTCAAACTATTCAGTTAAGAAAAAAAATGATTTTATAAACCTCCTCACCTCATTTTTGAAGACCTATTCATAGATACCCTACAATTATTTTTTAACCTTAAAAAGGGGATGTTTTTCAACATTTATAATTTATTGGAAATACACAACGAACTAATCTGCTATTCATTGTAATTTCAGACTAACAGAACAAGGTGATGACGAGAGTGAGGGTGAGGGTGAAGGCACGAGCGCAGCACCCGACCCTCCCGCCGATCCCAATGATGAATTCAACTTTGAAAACTATGACAATGACGAACCAGGTATTTTAAGAGCTGCCACACACTGAGAAAAATGACGACCTCTGTAGCGCGTCGGGCGAATATCCGACTGCAATGCCGAAGGTTGCGGGTTCGATTCCCGTCGGGACAAGTATTTATGCTTAGGTATAAATAAATGTTTATTTCTGATCTGGGTGTCTATGTATAATATGCATGTATTTGCAAAAGGAGTTTAATAAGTTTAGTGTAGAAATATTTTAAAGAAAAAAAAAAGAAGATGCGTTCTTGGTTAGAATCCCGCCCTGCATCTATTGTACGTTGTGTTTTTGCAGAAGTACTATTTCTTTAAAATATTTCCATGAAAGCCCAGTGCAGGCTTAAGCACTTAAAATAGAATATTAAGTTTAAGTGTTGTATCCATTGTAGTCGCCGTAACACAAGCTTACCACGGAGCTAGATGCTGTGTGTTGTTCGAATAATTTATTTTATTCATCATCATCATCATTTCAGCTGTAAGAAGTCCACTGCTGGACATAAGCCTCCCTCATAGATTTCCAGATGCTTCGGTCATAAGTGGCCTGCATCCATCGTGAACCCGCGGCCTTAACTAAGTCCGTCCATCTCGTTTATTTTATTACGTTACAGTAAACCCAATCGGACTTGGCACAGTAGCTACGCTGCCAAATCTAGGAGACTTGAGTGAAAATGTACAGATTAGGGTGAGTATTTTATAACCTTACTTGGTTTAGGTTTTTGTACCTAAAGGGTAAAAACGGGACCTCTCTGTCTGTCACCAGGCTTTATCTCATGCATGAGCCATTTTAGTTAGACAGTTGAAATATTCACAGATGATGTATTACTGTTGCCGCTGTAAAAACAAGTTACTAAAAACAGAATGCAATAAACATCTAAGTGGGGCGCTCATACAACAAACGTGATTTTTTCGTGATTATGGTACGGGACCCTTCGTGCGCGAGTCCGACTCGCACTTCACCGGTTTTTTTTATTATTAATGTTCACTTAGCAAGCATTAAGCATCAGTAAAAACTTTGTTGGATTAAGTTATATTATTCACAAGTTGTGTTAAGTTGCTTTTTGAAAAAATGCTTTCTAAAACTTCCAATAGTCGCGGGTTCGAATCCCGCCGGGTAAGAAATTATGTTTACTTGTGTTAAGTTGTTATAGTTCTGTATGTTTCCCTAATAAACCTTAATAATAAGGAACATTAATCAATTTAAAAAAAAAAACTTTTTTTTATACTTAAATATTGAATTTTTCTGTACGCGTATCGGACAATTGCTTTGGAATTTCACAAAACGCCGCCAGTGTGATGATGCCCAAAAAAGTTAATACTTATTTAGAGTTAAATTGTTACAGACAGAAGGTGCGGACAGCGATGAAGAAGATGACATAATAAAGCCTGATGATAACCTCCTGCTGGTCGGCCATGTTGAAAGCGATGCTAGCGTCTTAGAAGTTTACAGTAAGTACATTATATATAACGCGCTGTGTCGCGATCACGTGGGAATATCTGGATGAAAAGCCTATGTTACTCCTCAATAATGTATCTTTCTGTTGGTGAAAGAATTTTTGAAATCGGTCCAGTAGTTTTTGTTTTTATTCATTACAAACACACAGACACACACACAAATACAAATCTTTCCTTTTTATAATATTTTGGTTCAGAGATTGGCTATAGCCGTTCAGCGGGGGAATGCGGCGTGTGTCCTGGGGTCTTTTGGGTCGGGTGCGTCGCGGGGTGGGCTCTTTGATTAGGTTCAGATTCAGGGTACGGGATGGGTAGTTTAGTACTTAGTTATAGTTATTTTTAATGTATGTATGTATGTAATTGGTTCCTTGTTTATGTGGTTTTATTTGCTTAGTTTTAGTTTAGTTTTGTGTTTTTAATTTAGTTGAATTTTAAGTTGATAATTTGATAATTAAATACATATTAGGGTAGATGTAGATGAATTATGACGATTGTAAGAAGATCGGCGTTTTTCCTTAGGGATTTTACCTGGGGGTTAGAGATACCTTAATTTTATTTTATGTGCCATCGCAAATTACGAGACATGGATTATTCAATTGATTTATGCGAGTTAAAGCCATGGTGTTAGTATTTTCGTCCTATTCTTATTAAGTTAAAAGATATTGGGTGTTAAAGTTTCACATTTGGGAGTTATACAACAGCCAATATCTTTTAACTTAATAAGAATAGGACGAAAATACTAACACCGTGGCTCTAAGTTTACGTAATCAATCGAATAATCCATATTTCATAACTTGCGATTGAAACAATTTGTTACAACAAATTGTTTGAAGTGTCGAATATGATATCTGTGGCACAAAGCTGGTCCATTTTGAACGGTCTTCTTTAACACATGATCACAAAAAAGAAAAAACCTTATTAATTTCTTGTGGTTTCTTCTCATCGGAGGGCGCGTTCTGAAACCACACTAAAATCATAGTCATAAGTCGACATGTAATCATTTATAATTTATTTATACATTGTTCTTATTGAATAAAAATAATTGATTTTGACTTTGACCAAGAAAGTAAAATACCTAATCTTCTTTCTTATATATAAAATTTCTATGTCACAATGTTAGTTACCGTACTCCTACGAAATGGCTTCACCGATCTCCACCACACTCCACATGCGCATTCAGTAGTTCTGAGAATCGGCTACTATCTATAATTTATAAGGCAAAACAACGTTTGCCGGGACAGCTAGTAATAATGTACAATTTCAGTATTCAACAAAGAAGAGGGTTCGTTCTACGTGCACCATGACGTGATACTGCCGTGGTTCCCGCTGTGCATCGAGTGGCTCAGTCACGACCCTTCCGACCCACGCCCAGGTAATACTCAAATATATTTTAATAAGTAAAATTCTATTAAGGCCTATTACTTGGCCGGTTGCCAAGTGCGAAACGTCTTGCGCACGAAGGTTTCCGTACAATTATCACAATAAAAACAAGTTTGTTTTATGACACCCCCACGGTAAAATAAGGTTGTCTGTAAAAAAAAATCCTGAATTCAGGTTGTTCAATGTAAAAAAATCTGGACCGAAATTTTTTAAACATCCCATTTGCAAAATTTCTTACTAACTTTCTTTCTAGCGTATTTCTTGACATATGTAATGGAATATGTCAAGAAATTACCAAAAAAAATCACGTTTGTTGTATGAGACCCCCATTTAAAAATTTATTTTTAGTATATTTGTTGTTATAGCGGCAACAGAAATTATACGTCACATGTGAAAATTTCAACCGTCTAGCTATCACGGTTCATGAGATACAGCCTGGTCTTCCCAGTAGAGCCTAAAGTAAAAGGGCCCCGTTTGTACCCTTTGCGTACAGAACCCTAAAAAATAGAAAAACAATGAAATTTTTAAATAATGCCATAAATTTACTTAAGTAAAATATGTCTACAATAAAGTCTAGCAAAAAGGGTTGCATCGGCCGGGAATCGAACCCGGGCCGCCCGCGTGGCAGGCGAGCATTCTACCACTGAACCACCGATGCTTCTCTTTCTAGTTTGAATTTCCCCTACAATTCGAAATACAATATCTATTATGTTTTCAATACAATTTTTCACTTTTTGCACACCGGTCACAAATCATAATAAGGTTAAAGTGATGCACGTTGCAATATCTAAACCGCTTATCGATAACAATAATGCGTAGCACTCAGAATCCTAATCCGGGTGCAAATATTAATGCTTAAAAATAAATATTTGTTTCTGCTGTGGCTGTTTTCTATATTCATGATGTATGTGTATTTAAGAAAAAAAAGTATAAAATGTAGTGTATCCGTTGTCTAGTACCTATAGTACAAGGTGTAATGCTTAGTTTGGGGGCTAGATTGCGTTATCTTGCAATATTTATTGTTTTTTTTTTTTAATAAATGGGAGAGCGAGCAAAATAGGTATTCTCTGAACTGCTCCCACGTTTTACGATACGACCCGATGGGTGCAGCGAGTAAAAAACTACTATAAAGCCTGTAGTAGTTTTTAGTAGTTAAAAAGTTCTGCTTTGGAAAAAAGCTCCTACTACTACCTATCCTATCCTACTCGCATGACTCGATCCCGCGACCACTGGTTTTCCGTTCCAGCGCAGTAGCCGCTACGCCATGAGTAAGGCCTCGAAGAAAAAACCTCGGCATCGGAAAATGAAAATTTAAAGCATTTTTGTAAAAGAGTATTTCTTAAGTGTGGTAAACACATATATTTATTTATTAATATTTGTCAAAAATCGTAGGTAACCTTTGCGCGCTTGGCGGTATGGACCCCATAATACAAGTCTGGGATCTGGACATCGAGAACTGCCTCGAGCCGGCGTTCAAACTAGGCAAGAAGCCGAGTAAGAAGAAAAAAACCAAACGCTTGGGACATAAAGATGCTGTGCTGGATCTCTCGTGGAACAGGAATTTTACGTAAGCTCAAATTATTTTATGTATTTTTCTTTAAAATTAATTCCTTTAACCTTTTACTTATAAATAAACGATGACTAACTTTATGTATAGTTTTTCTTTTACTGTGACATGAAGTTTCAAAGTTAACAGACAGAGAGAAACGTTACATAAAGTTAATCATCCTTTTTAAGTGTTGAACCACATTTTAGGATCTTGCCTTGCATAATTCTGCATCCGACAGTTTTTTCTCATTATGAGATGTTTAGTGTTAAAAAACATTCAATTCAAAAACAACAATCTATTTCTGAAAATTGACAAATGTAAAAATGTCGATGTCAAAGTACGTTTATTCATTCGGATATTAGCAAGATATTTATTTATTTATTTATTTATTTATTTATTTATTAAACAAAATCCACAGCTCTTGAGGCTTAAACAGACTATACTTATATACTAAACTTACAGCCAAATTAAGGATTTACATTACATACATAGACCTAAAGTAAACCAACTGTCGAAGAAAACGCAACGAATAACTTAAGTAAGAATAGGTACATCTGCTAATAAAATTATTATGTGGGCACATTTATATACGGAGGTAGGCAGGCATATGGTCCGATGACGTGTATTATTAAACGTTATACCCATCTATGAGTCGATGGCTCTCAGAATCTGATTAACAAAAGAGAATTTACTCTCCCTAAAGACATCTACTGTACTGAAACAATTATTATAGGTTCGTTGTAATCTGGCTACCAAAGAGTTATGTGCATAGTTGGTACGAGTTCCAGCTACAGCAAACAACCTGACGTGTCTGGTTCGAGTTTTGGGACAAGACAAACGTAACACACTAGATAGCAACTCAGGGCAATCGATATAACCATTACATATTCCATGCAGGTAGGCCATATCAGCCAAAGTCCGACGATTGTCAAGGGTGGATAGACGGTAAAACTTACAGGCTTTTTCATATTCCTCAAAAGAGCGATAGCAACGGAAGTTTAACTGTTTAATAAACTTATTTTGTATATTTTCAATACATTGCTTATACGTAATGTACTGGGGATGCCAAATTATAGAGCAATATTCTAATATACTTCTAACGTACGCGTAGTATAAAACCCTTAAGCATCCCACATCATGAAATGGGCGACTAGCTCTAATTATGAAACCTAGCGACTTATAAGCCTTCCTATTCATTTTCTCTATGTGTTCGCTAAAAGTTAGCTTAGCGTCCATTACAACCCCTAGATCTTTCACTGAATTTACTTTATTTATAGCAGAACCGTTGATGTTATAGCTGAAGTCAGTGGGGCGTCTTTTTCTTGTGAAAGAGATGTAGTGACACTTGGTTACGTTTAATCCTATTCTATTATCAGCATAGTAACAATTCAAACGATCAAGATCAGCCTGAAAATTAACACTATCTGATAAGTTTTTTATTTTCATAAAGATTTTTGTGTCGTCAGCATATAATAAATATCTTGCGTATTTGATATCAGATATCTCTTTGACATGTCATTTTTTTTTATTTAATCTACTCTACTATGTCTTCGGATCGCGACCTCCATGACATGAGAAGAAGACACAAGAAACTCATGGGGTTTTTTTTGTATATTTTTTTTTGCAGTAATCATGTGATTTACATTGTCGCATATATAATATTATTGAAGAAAAGTGGAACTGGAGCAATAATCCATACTTACTATAATAATCCTTACTAGCATTACAAGAGCGAAAGTAACTCTGTCTGTCTGTCTATCTGTTCAAATAAGTATTTTTTTTTTATGTTTATTATTTTGTATATTATATATACAAAATAATAAACATAAAAAAAAAAAATACTTAAACACTATCTCATCCACAAACACACAACTCGCCCAACACCGCCCAAACCGCCCCGGGACCCACCACCAGAGTTCTGTGGTGCCAGCCTTGCATTCCTTTCCTACACTCTAGAATTTTATTATAAAATTCGTAGGTAGAACCATCTATTTACTCCTTTCCATAACTTATCCTGCTACTTTACCACAGAACTCCATGAATACGCCCCAGGACGAACCGAACGGAGCCGAACGAACCAAGCATTCGCGAACGCGACCGTGCCCCTGTCTGTCCCCGTCTTTCAATAAAGTATTCATTTCCATGGATTTTTATCGTTAATATAATCCGATGTATTATAGTATGCCATCCTGTACAGTTTGCTTTTAATATATGTTTTAAATTTATTAATGGACATGTCACACACATTCTTGGGTAACTTATTATAGTAGAGCATAGATGAGCTAGAGAAGGACCTGTTTATTTTCTGGAGCCTACTCCAGGGCACAGTTAGATCATCTTTATTTCCTAAATTAAATAAATGTATGTCCCGATTTTTAACAAGCTTGTCCTTATTTTTATGGACGTATAAAAGATTTTCGTAAATATATTGTGAACATACTGTTAAAATATTTATTTCTTTAAATTTTTCTCTAAGTGATTCTCTAGGGCCCAACCAGTAGATAGCTCGTACCGCTCTCTTCTGTAAAATGAAGATATCCTTAATATCTGCAGCACACCCCCACAGCAGGATGCCATTTGACATAATGCTGTGGAAGTAGCCGAAATAGACCAGGCGGGCAGTCTTAATATCTGTGAATTCACGAATTTTCTTAACAGCGTAAGCTGCAGAACTTAGTCTAGCGGACAAAGCTTTCACATGTGGGCCCCATTGAAGCTTAGAGTCTAGAGTTATACCTAGAAAGACAGCCTTCTCAACCTTTTCGACTTCCTCGTTATTAATTTTCACTACAGTTTTAACATGTTTAACATTAGGAAGTGTGAATTTAATACATTTTGTTTTGGATCCATTCAGTAAAAGATTATTGGTATTGAACCAATATACTATTTTAGAGAGAGCATTGCTCACGTCGTCTATATTTGATTGGCGTCTTTTAACTTTAAATACCAATGAGGTATCATCTGCAAACAATACTATGTCATGTTTGTCCCTTACTAGGTAAGGTAGGTCATTAATATAAACTAAAAACAGGAATGGTCCTAATATGGATCCTTGAGGAATCCCCATTGTTACAGGAGAGCCGGGGGATCGTTTTCCGTTGACATCGACACACTGAACCCTATTGCTCAAATAGGAGGAAATAAGATCCAGAGAGCTATCTTTAATACCATAGTGATGTAGTTTCATGATCAATGTATCATGTTTAACGCAATCAAATGCCTTGGATAAGTCACAGAACACCCCATAGGCATCGTGTGACTCCTCCCAGGCTTTATATATACTTTGAAGTAATGCAATACCTGCATCAGTAGTTGAACGTCCCTTACTGAAACCGAACTGTTTATTGTGGAGAATATTATTATCATGAAAATGTTTTAAAAGTTGGTTTAAAATAATTTTTTCAAAGATTTTACTAAGTGATGGTAGTACAGAAATTGGTCTAAAATTAGTAGGTTCTGACGTACTACCCGATTTAAATAAGGGAGTAATTTTACTAAATTTCATTAGATCAGGAAATACACCACAGTCAATACACCTATTGAAAATCATGACTAAATCTGGCACAATATGTTCAATAATAGACTTTACAATAGGCACGGAGATCCCCCATAGATCTTTAGTCTTCTTCAGATTTATTTGCTTAAGGCTTACCATAATATCATGATTTCTTACATGTTGAAATTTAAATTTTTTTGTGCATTCGAGTACATGACTTTTTAACAAAGATTCCGCAATGGGGGTTGAGGAGTTCAAAGTTTTTGTCAAAGTAATAGGTATACTTGTGAAAAAGGATTCAAATTCGCTTGCAACATCTATATCATTAATGATTATCCTATTATCTATCTTTAATTTAAATATACTATTTTTAGCTGTGGTTCTCCCTGTTTCAGCATTTATAATTTTCCAAGAGTCTTTAATTATATTATTGCTATTTTTGATTTTTGTTTGAATGGATAAACATTTAGCAAGCACACATACTCTGTGAAATATTTTGGAATAATTTTTAACATAAACCTTAAACTCCTCTGAAAAATTGAACTGTCTTTCCGCATATAGCTCATATAGTTTTTGTCTACTTCGATGGATTCCAACTGTTGCCCAGTCACTAAATTCGCGTTTGTTAGAAACTACCATTGTTCGAGGAGTGAAAATTGATTTAAATTGGTCATTGAGTACCGAGAAGAAATTATTATACAATACATTTGGATCCATTTCACACGGAAGAAATGGTACAATGTTAGTTAAATTTAATTTTAATTTCTCAAGACGAGCTAAAGTTACTGGTACATAGGTTATCTTCCTCTTAGGTATAGGTTTTATAACGATGGCGAAATTTATTAACTGACCATAGTGATCAGATTTAATTTTTTTAAAAACACATTTACTGTTTACATTTACACTTTCAGAAACATAGATATTATCAATACATGTTGCCGAAGTATCCGTTACTCTAGTAGGCTCCAGGAAGACATTGGACAGGTTGTATGTGTTGTATAAATTTAGGAGTTTATTTGAAAAAGAATAAACTCTAAAGAGATTTACATTAAAATCACCACATACAACCAGTTGTTTCTTAGAATTAGATAACTTTCCTAGCAAAGCATCAAGTACTTCAATAAATACGTTAAAATTATCATCAACAGGCCTTCTGTATACACTAGCCACTATTAATTGCTCCAATTCCACACAAGCTATTTCTATGACACTCTCTACAGAGAGAGACACAACATCTTTTCTTTCTTTAAATACTAAATTTTTATTTAATAAGACCAGAGATCCCCCCTTTGCCATGCTCTTTCTGCAGAATGCGCTACCGACCTGGTGATTGCTGAAATTAAACATGAGCTCGTGTGCCCGCAGGTGATGCTCAGTTAAACATACAATATCAATATTATCCGAGTTCATGAATAATTCCAGTGTTAGTATCTTGCCCTTTGTCAAACGATCAATGTTTAGATGCACCAGGTTTATATTACAATTAATTTTAGTATTATTTTTAATTTTATTTGATTGAGGGCATTTATTTAGGTAACCATTATTATTTGACTTATTGGACAATGCTATTAAAAATTGAGCAATGTCCTTATTATTTTCTACCACTAATGAGCTAGAGGATACCTCTATTGTCTCAGATTGTAATTTAAATTATTCGATGAAAGGTTTTCATCAGAAATGTCACTATTCAAAATGTCATACTGCTCAATAGAGACAGCCTGGTTATTAGCCAAGTTCTTGGCTGAAATATTTAAAAAATAGGATAGCGAACAAGCTATCTGTCGTTTACTCCTATTATTAAGGTAGTATTTACCTTTTGTCATATAATAATAATTACTAACTATAGAGTTAGAATCAATGAGGTCAAATTTATTGTTATTACATGCTATGGTATGTAACATACAATTTAGCATGTACCTTTTGTGGTTTTCTGCTTCTGGCATGTTTTTTATGTAGGGGAATGTGAACATTATAATTTTGTTTACATTTAAATTGTTAAGGGAGTCACAGTAAGATATCAGTTCTTTTCTGTCCACATTGCCACTATCTCCCACTAAAATAATTAATTTTGAGGCATTTAATGTGTTTGAATTTTATTTTTTATAGTATCTGATTTGTCTGTCTGCACAAAATCTGACGGACTTTTTCAAAATCGTTAGACGTGGGTATTGACCCAGAGACGTGAGTTCAAGCCTCGCCGGGGGTAAATTTTTCAAGACGTATTTTTCCTTTAAAATGTTTCAAATATTTAATAAAAGACTGTTAATAAGCTGTTACTCAGACTAAGTCTTATAATTAAGTAACCTTGAGATCATTATTATAATTTGTCTTTTATGAAAGCTTTTAGCAGCATTTATTAATAAAGATTTTTTAAAGATTTGAACCGAATTATATTTGTTAATGTGTGTGTAGCCACGTGCTGGCGAGCGGCTCGGCGGACAGTACCGTGCTCCTGTGGGATCTGGACCAAGGAACTCCGCACACTAAACTAGACTACTTTGAAGATAAGGTCAGTTACTTTTAATTTGTGAATGGGCGCGACACGTGGGACACATAGAACCCCTTCTATTTCGCTGTAACTAGATATCTGTCGTCTAGAATCAAACTCCGCTACATCCAGAATCAGATTCTCTGATTGGTTAATTTTGATGTGGCGGCGATTGATATTCATTAGTAAAGGAGTCATAAAAAATCACGATTTTAGCATCAAATAATTCAAGATAAAACTAAGTTCATACATAAATAGTTTGTTGAGATGGATATAAGTTTGAAATAATTCCATAGAGATCAAAACTAGACTTTGATTCTAGACGACACATACTTTATTACAGAATCTTTAAAAAAATGTATAGAAAAACTTATACATTTATTGGAAAGTGACTGCTCTTTAGTTACTTTTTCCTTTGATATTGACTGTTCTTTGTTTACATTTTTACTTTTAAGATTCTGAAATGGAGTATAAGAATATTAAAACTTTTATTTTAACGACTTTTTATTACAATAAAAGTTATATAATGACTAGTTGTCATTATATAACTTGTTGGCCGGACCATGCTATAGATTAACAACAAACTACGTTCATTATTTAGGCACCTCCTCGTGGTCCTCGTGGTGGAAGCGGTCAAACGCGTCGGTTCGGATTACCAATAGTCGCGGGTTCGAATCCCGCCTGGTACTAAAGTTTTTGAAAGCACTTTTTCAAAAGGCAGACCCTTCTATTTTATGGGTGTTCATTCGAACCAGAGGCCTACTTACACTGTTTTTTTTAAATTGATTAAAGGTTTATTTAAATAAGTTAAATGTTGCAGGTACAATCGGTATCATTCCACCCACTGGAGGCGCAGACGCTACTGACCGGCGCGTGCGACGGTAGAGCCCGCGTCACCGACTGCCGGTCGCCCGCCGCCTGCCGCGCCTACAGCCTGTCGCCGGAGATAGAGCGCGTCACGTGGGACACACAGAACCCCTTCTGTTTCGCTGTAACTATATCTAGTACTCTATATGTAGCGACGGTAGAGCCCGCGTCACCGACTGCCGGTCGCCCGCCGCCTGCCGCGCTTACAGCCTGGCGCCGGAGATAGAGCGCGTCACGTGGGACACACAGAACCCCTTCTGTTTCGCTGTAACTATATCTAGTACTCTATATGTAGCGACGGTAGAGCCCGCGTCACCGACTGCCGGTCGCCCGCCGCCTGCCGCGCCTACAGCCTGTCGCCGGAGATAGAGCGCGTCACGTGGGACACACAGAACCCCTTCTGTTTCGCTGTAACTATATCTAGTACTCTATATGTAGCGACGGTAGAGCCCGCGTCACCGACTGCCGGTCGCCCGCCGCCTGCCGCGCTTACAGCCTGGCGCCGGAGATAGAGCGCGTCACGTGGGACACACAGAACCCCTTCTGTTTCGCTGTAACTATATCTAGTACTCTATATGTAGCGACGGTAGAGCCCGCGTCACCGACTGCCGGTCGCCCGCCGCCTGCCGCGCTTACAGCCTGGCGCCGGAGATAGAGCGCGTCACGTGGGACACACAGAACCCCTTCTGTTTCGCTGTAACTATATCTAGTACTCTATATGTAGCGACGGTAGAGCCCGCGTCACCGACTGCCGGTCGCCCGCCGCCTGCCGCGCTTACAGCCTGGCGCCGGAGATAGAGCGCGTCACGTGGGACACACAGAACCCCTTCTGTTTCGCTGTAACTATATCTAGTACTCTATATGTAGCGACGGTAGAGCCCGCGTCACCGACTGCCGGTCGCCCGCCGCCTGCCGCGCTTACAGCCTGGCGCCGGAGATAGAGCGCGTCACGTGGGACACACAGAACCCCTTCTGTTTCGCTGTAACTATATCTAGTACTCTATATGTAGCGACGGTAGAGCCCGCGTCACCGACTGCCGGTCGCCCGCCGCCTGCCGCGCTTACAGCCTGGCGCCGGAGATAGAGCGCGTCACGTGGGACACACAGAACCCCTTCTGTTTCGCTGTAACTATATCTAGTACTCTATATGTAGCGACGGTAGAGCCCGCGTCACTGCCGCGCCTACAGCCTGCCGCCGGAGATAGAGCGCGTCGCGTGGGACACACAGAACCCCTTCTGTTTCGCTGTAACTATATCTAGTACTCTCCTGAATCTCTCTCCAAAAGCGATCACTCCTTAAGCACTAACCTATCCTAACCTAGAGCTGAATCCACTGACGAAGAAACCAATTGACGGCTAACACTGCGAAGTTTTCTACAAAACACAAGTCATCGTTTTGGGCATACCTTCGATAACAGAGACAGTGCAGACACAACGCAGACACAACACAATTGCCATGAAAACACAAAATACACTCTCAACTACCATACAAATACAATGTTTTGAGTTTACTTTGCAATTGTGTTGTGCCTGCGTTGCGTCTGCTCTGCGTCTGTCATCGAACCGGTATGTAATTATTTACGAGAATCGAGCCTCTTGCCTCTTGCTCACGGGTGAAAACTCCTATCATATCTTGTGTCTGAACAGTATCTTGGTTTCCCCCTCAGATGAGCAACAACCAAGGCTTGGTAGGCTACGTAGACTGCAGAAAGGACGAGCCCCTCTGGACTATAAAAGCACACGAGAAGGAAGTCACCGGGCTGATACTGAGCGAGACGATGCCTGGTCTGATGATCACTACCTCCACTGATGGAGTCTTGAAGACTTGGGATATCACCAGGTTAGTTTCCGAGTGACTGCTAGGGTTCTAGGGTCTAACTGAACCGCTGCTAGAGTAGACTATAATATAAAGGCTCACGAGAAGGAATTTTAAGTCACCGGGCTGATACTGAGCGAGACCATGCCTGGTCTGATGATCACTACCTCCACTGATGGAGTCTTGAAGACTTGGGATATCACCAGGTTAGTTTCCGAGTGACTGCTAGGGTTCTAGGGTCTAACTGAACCGCTGCTAGAGTAGACTATAATATAAAGGCTCACGAGAAGGAATTTTAAGTCACCGGGCTGATACTGAGCGAGACCATACCTGGTCTGATGATCACTCCTTCTACTGATGGAGTCTTGAAGACTTGGGATATCACCAGGTTAGTTTCCGAGTGACTGCTAGGGTTCTAGGGTCTAACTGAACCGCTGCTAGAGTAGACTATAATATAAAGGCTCACGAGAAGGAATTTTAAGTCACCGGGCTGATACTGAGCGAGACCATGCCTGGTCTGATGATCACTACCTCCACTGATGGAGTCTTGAAGACTTGGGATATCACCAGGTTAGTTTCCGAGTGACTGCTAGGGTTCTAGGGTCTAACTGAACCGCTGCTAGAGTAGACTATAATATAAAGGCTCACGAGAAGGAATTTTAAGTCACCGGGCTGATACTGAGCGAGACCATACCTGGTCTGATGATAACTCCTTCTACTGATGGAGTCTTGAAGACTTAGGATATCACCAGGTTAGTTTCCGAGTGGTAATTGCGGTTCTAGGGTCTATCTGAATTGCTGTGGGTTGAAACCTCTAATGTTGTAAATGCGAAAGTTTAGATGTTTGTTTTGTTTGTAACCCGACTGCCGAAGAATGGGTTATGTTTTTCGATAGTATGTATGTACCCTAATATATACCCACCACCCGGGTATGAATTAGGGTGTGTCGTTTTGTTCAACTTTTGATTTTTTTAGTTTAATACCCCTCGAAAGTTGTAGGGTCGCCTGAAACAGAATTCTACATTTTTAATTTGTTAGGTACTTATGGCTCACTCAATGACCTTGAATGACCAGATATCCAGCTATGGTAAGGTAGTTTTTACGTGAAGAAGTCACATACATACATATTAGACTTGAAAACATTACCGTTTGTAATATTAATACTTTATCGTTTTGTGGGTCCAGTGAGCGGGCAACGCAGGCGAGCGAGCGGCAAGGCAAGGTGGGGCAAGCGCTGTGCATGGCGGCGTGTCCCGAGGCCGCGTTCAGTATCGCGCTCGGCGGGGACAACAAGGAGAACTATATCGAGATGGTGGACCTCACGGCCAGCGAACAATGTAAGTAGTGTAACTTTACCCTTTCAGAATCGCACATCAAAAATGTAAACAAAAGAGCCAAAGAGCTGTCTATTTTCAAATCAACTCAACTTCAAGTTACTTTCAAATCAATATATGGTATTTAGTTTACATTTTTGATGTAAGTTTCTGAAATTGAGTATAGTACGAAACACGTGTGCGTCAGCTACCTTTGTTCATATAATTTACTTCCTACGTGGTTTCAAAAATTGGGAAAGACTAGCAAAGCCTTGAGTTCTCTCCGCGCGGTGGCGGGTCAACTACTTGGTCCCTAGGAGGGATGGTGTCAGGCAGGCGGCCGGCCTTAAAAATATTGCCAAATCTATTTTCAGTAGGTATGGTACTGTGTCGACCCTAACGGAACCATCGCGATCGTTGGGGACACGATCTGTCTAAAACAGATCCCGGACGGTTGCTCCTTTTTAACGGACGGAAGGTTAACCTTTTTATAAACGATCTTTTAAGGACACGTGGCCTCCACGTTCGCCTGATCTGAATCCACTTGATTTTTTTTTACTGGGGGTGTTTAAAAGAACAAGTATACAAAAAAAACATAACCACAATTGAAGACCTGCGTGTACGCGTCCACGAAGCGGCACAACAAATAGGAGAAAAAATTATAATCGTGTCCTTAAAAGATCGTTTATAAAAAGGTTAAGGGCCTGTATAAGAGCAAGAGGAGGACAATTTGAGCATTTGCTGTAACATTATGACATATTAAATCTTAATAAGTGTCCTTTTTTGTACAATACTTGTTTTAATTTTTTCATGAAAGATAGTACCTTCGATGCATTCATAGCACTAGCTTAGTAACTTATGACAAAAAGTTATTAGTATAATATTGTTATGAAATAGTCCTTATGAAATAGGCAAATTTTTTCAATAGTCGGCCAGACAGGTTTCATACATTTTTTTTACACCACAGATGCTCAAACTTAGCAGAAAGTAAAGTTTATAAAACTAAATCTATCTTTGGGGACATCCTGTAAGTTACTAACTATAGTATTAAAAAAAAATTAAGGTGATTTACAAACATCAATATTAGTGAACACATGGCGAAAAAAAAAACAATGCTATCGCTTAATCTGTGGACGTGATGCCCTGAAATGTGCAAAAAAGTAGACATTTTTCAATTTTTACTAAAAAGTGACGAACCGTTTGAGATAGAAAAAAAAAAAAGTATTCTGGGCGGCCCACCCTTCCCCGCCAGCCACCCGTGCAGGGACATCCACTGGTCTCCGGACACCCTGTATAAATAGGTTTTAGTCGTCCAGAGTCCCATGTGCCGACCCTTATTAGTTTGGGGTTTAGTGGACTCCGGGCTCCCGAGAGGGATCCAATACAACAGTGCTCGGATGAGAAGAAGTATATTTGTATGTACAAATATTACTAAATAACGGTGTATTTACCATATTTAAATTTGTATTTCAACGCAGCTCGATAATTGCCTCCTCTAAATGTAATTTCAACTGGCTTCTTCACGAGATTCGAAAAAACCGTATATTTGTCTATGTTGCTCCAAGGAGCAACCGTATGTATGTCTAAATTCAATCAATTTTGTTCACAGTTATGTCGCGCTTCGGCTCTCGCCCGTTGGTGTCCGTGACGACAGAACCTGAATCTAACGATACCATGGAGACATAACTAGTATGTAAATAAACAATATACATCAGTTGTATACAACAATTCTATTTACAGTTTATTAAATGCCTATGACTGTTGACTATGGTTTTTTTTCTTTTTCCTGTCCTGTTTTCATATTTAGGGTTACCTAAAGGGTAAAAACGTCCTTTTACTAAGACTCCAATGTCCGTCTGTCTGTCACCAGGGTGTATCGCATGAACCGTGATAGTTATACGGTATATAAGATATTCACAGATGATGTATGTCTGTTGTAGCTATTACAACAAATACTAAAAACAGAATAAAATAAATACTATACAACAAACGTGATGTTTTTGCGATAATGGTACGGAACCCTTCATAAGTCCAACACGCACTTGGCCAGGTTTTTTTGTATGTTATAATAAGTGAACAGTGGACGACCTGATGATGAGAGAAATCTAAGATGTAGCACGCTTCGCAAGCTACAACATAATGGACCCAAAAATGGAAAATCCAGACCACCTATCGAAAATTACGGTAAAGGATATTTTTCGTAAAAATTCTGTACCATGTTTTTTTTTTACGAAAATACAACCCGACACTAACAACAGTTATAATCATAAATGGTTAAGGCAGACAAACACGAGAATGTTTAGTTAATATTAATTAAATTTATTTTTGATGTTTTTATAATAAATTTTGTAAAATATTGAACCCTGCACCAAATACCGAGACGTACCGAAACAACGGTGCCCGCGTTCTGTCCTCATAATTTGGATCGCGCGTCACTGAAAACATTTATTTCATTTAGAAATCAAACAGAAATTACCCATTAAACAACTATATTTTTCTTGTTTTCGCAACGTTGGTTTGAAATTAAAACTCATTTTTCAGTCTTAATCGCGTGGTGTTTATTACTTTTAGCATTGTTTTAATGCTCAACTGACTTATTCAGTCAATCCTGAAGAAGAGACCTGTAAAGGTATTGAAACATTGAGCATTGAAACAATGCTAAAAGTATTAAACATCACGCGTTTAAAACCGAAACATGAGTTTAATTTTGTTGAAGTACTATCAAATATGAACCTTTTGAGGGTTTCGTACCCAAAGTTTAAACCGGACCATTTTACTATGAATCCACTGTCCGTCTGCCTATCACCAGGCTTTATCAACACTTTTATTTTTTGGGGGCAATGACACAAATTAACACTATCGACTATTCTGCGGTATTACCACAGAATAGTCGATAGTCTTAAAAGAATTGATGACGCTGCGACGACGCAACGCATTGACGAGCCTCAGTCTAAACCTAACATACATCTAACTCCTAGTTTTTCAAGACGCATTGAACAGATCTCATATTATATTTATATTATTCGTCTTATTGAAACACATTTTTTGAAACCTAAAACTATTTTCAGCTAAATTAGTCTACTTTTCAATAAATAAAAACCACCATGCATTTTCAACAATGAATTATAATAAACAAATTATTAATTATTTACCTAATGCACACTGGTATTGCTTCTAAATGCTTAATACTGAAACATCAGCTGTTATTTCATAGTTACTAAAAAAGCAACTCTAATAAGACCTCATGAAAATATTTAAGTATATTTCTACCACTTTAAAAGCAGTGTTTGATAAAATAAATAATCATTTGCGATTAAAAATGCAATCATAATTTCGTATATTGGTAGAATT
The DNA here is from genome assembly GCA_958496205.1 of Idaea biselata. Classification (NCBI taxonomy): domain Eukaryota; kingdom Metazoa; phylum Arthropoda; class Insecta; order Lepidoptera; family Geometridae; genus Idaea; species Idaea biselata. Next base: position 37,242,266 of record OY292394.1, on the reverse strand, counting down.
CCATTAAAAATAGTTATAGAAAATATTTAACATAATCTCAACTGATTAGCGCGTGGAACGCGCTGATCAAAATCGATTGATCGCTAAAGCGGCAGTGATAATCATGAAAGTACAGTGAAACCAGTTTATTATTACTATATACAAATTTAAACTTTAAAAATAACTTTCCGATATTTTTCACAGCCAATTCATGGTAAAATTTTCCAAATTCATAATTGAAATTAATAATTAATTTGTAGTTTTTCTGTATTTACATCATACGTAAAATTATTGCTGATAAGATAAAAGTTAACTTTTGGAACGAAGTTCCTTATCGCGCGTTGCGAAAGGGGGCTAGACGGAAAAAAATAAGATTAAAAGTTGTAACGGATACACTTTTTTTTTGCTTGGAACTTCGTTCCATCCGGATGTCCCTTGACACCTTTCAAGTTTCTTTATATTCCAAAAGCCCTTTTTCAAAAAACAGGCAAGCTTGCCTACTATTATTTTTTGTACTATACTTTAGGTTACAATAATTTTCATGGAAAATGACAACTTTAGGTTACAATAATTTTCATGGAAAATGACAATAAATATCATTGCATTATTCTCTAAAATTGCATCTTTTTGTTACATGTAATCTTCCGGGTAAACTCGGTTACTAGTGCATTCCTTAAAGTGTATGTACTACCTTTTTATCATGACATGTAAATGCTATTTTATATATATTTGTATACTTATTGTATGACATAATTAACATTTACTAGCATCGTTTCATTTTGAGACAATGAGCGTGAGTGGTTGGTAAGCTGCCATTTTATAGGTTTAAGTACGGTTATGTGTGTAAAATTAAAAGCAGCGCCCCGCGGTTTCACTCGTATAATTCTCCATCCCGAAATTTCGAAAAACCATAGTACCAGCGGTGGTACAATTTCGAAAAACCATAGTACCACCATTGGGATGTGCGTTGATGTATAAGTTCAATCAGTCAATCAATCAGGACTCTGAATTTTATATGTATAGCATTGTATGTCCCACCGTAGCGCCAGAACCACTTAACCGACTTTATATACCTACCTATACCTATAGAAACTTAGATAAAAAATGTCAACAAAGAACTGTTAATTTTAAAAGAAAAATTAAATAAAGAGGGTTTCACTTTCAAATATACCTTCGTACCTATGAGATTTCTGTCAACATTTTTGATCTAAGTTTCTGAAATAGAGTACCCATAGTCAAAATTCACCAACCACACTCAAAACCACCAAAAAAAAGCAAAAATAAAACAAATTACTCTTCATTGGGAAACTTGATGATAGCGTCGTTCATCGCCTTCGCCACGTAGGCCACGTTGCCGGGGTTCAACCCACAGATGTTGATGCGGCCCGACTTCAGCAGGTAGATGTGGTACTCCTGCACGAGGAACTGCGCCTGGCGCGCCGTGAGCCCGGTGTACGAGAACAGCCCGATCTGTTTCACGATGTGGTCCCAGTTGCCCGGCGTGTTCAGTCTGGAATTAACATGTTTCTATTATGCTTTTAAAAACTTTAGTACCTGGCGGGACTCGAACCCGCGATTACTGGTATTCCATCCAGCGCGATCGCGCTGGAACTAACGGGACGAACGGATACTAACGGGACGAACGGGTACTAACGAACCGAACGGGTACTAACGAAACAAACGGGTACTAACGGAACGAACGGATATTAACGGGTACTAACGGAACAAAGTTTTTGAAAGCATTTTTTCAAAAAGCATTATTACCTAATGTGGTATAACTAAGAAATAACGTATAAATTTAATTAATTAATTAATTAATTAATATTCAATATTTCAAGCATAGATTACCTAGATGGCGGGTATTCTAACAACGAGACGTTCGAATTTGATACACCTTTTTTTTGACGAGTTTAAAATAGATCATCATTTCAGCTGTAAGAAGTCCACTGCTGGACATAAGCCTCTCTCATAGATCTCCAGATGCTTCGGTCATAAGTGGCCTGCATCCATCGTGAACCCGCGGCCTTAACCAAGTCGTCCGTTCATCTCGTTGGTGGACGTCCATCTAAAATAGATCACTGTTGTCTAATTGTAAAAGGTGGTGTAAAGGTCGCCTGACCTTTTTCCTTCTAGTCTCGAATAGAGACCAGTCCAGTAAATCAGCGCAACATGGCGCAGATCAAATAGGCACAAAATTAAGTGCGCGATCTCCTGTCCAGCGGACTTGTATCATGGAGATCAGTGATTTCACCCCACAGAAATCGTCAGTAATTTTGTAAATAATTTCATTAGTAAAGGAAATAAGGTTGGTAAACTTACTTTACAAGTTCAGCTCTCAAGGCTTCCCTCATCTGTATGACTCTCGATGCCATTAGTTTAATATGTTCTTTCCTGCAAAACAATATTTAGAGGAGTTTAGAGTAACTCACTATAACAAAATCGATGTCAATTATTACTTTAATTTAGGTTTTATTCGATTTTCCTTCTGTTTTCGCGATGTTGGATAGAAATTAAACTCATTTCTCGATTTTAATCGCAAGGTGTTTCTTACTTTCAGCATTGTCAACGTTTCGAGACCTTTACAGGTCCCTTCATCAGGATTGTTAATCCTGATTAAAACCGAAATATAAGTTTAGTTTTTAGGTTTTTTTTGTTTAGGTACTTTAATTTAGCTAGTGGGTTTGGTGAGAAGCCATTGCCAATGTTTAAAACTAAGAAACTCCGGTTGCCTTTTACAACAAGCAGGGGGCACTATAGGCGGATGCTTTCGTACATTTTTAAATTCTACAGTAGTGCTACTGTATGCTGCTATGCTGTTTTCGTATCTGCAAATGTTATCTTGCAAATATTATAATACTTGACGGGGCAAGCATTTTTATGCCGGCAAAGTTTATGCGAAAAGGAGGGACCCCGTCTAGTATTATAATATTTGCAAGTTATTTGCAGATACGAAAACCGCATAGCAGCATACAGGGTTTATGGCATACATTTATGGTTTATGTATGCCATAAACCCTGTATGTTACTATGCTGTTTTAACATTTAAAGCGTTAAAACTTTATGCGTTACGTTTTATGCTTTATGAATTTATGACAAAAAGTTTATGCCAGACGGAGGGGACCTATATTTAACACTGGCTGCTTTTGAAATGGCCATAATCCATTTAACCGATAATAAGAAAAAATAGTGTTACCATTGATCGTAGAGTTCCTTGTTAGTGAGCGCTATGGCGACGAGACGCGCGCCGTGCGCCGGCGGGTTGGAGTACATCCCGCGCACTATCCACGTCAGCTGCGACTTGATGGCCGGCACCAGGCTCGCGTCGCCCAACACCACCGCCAGGTTGCCCACACGCTCGTCTATGGAACAGAAACGTTATATTGTCTACTAGATGTGTCCCGGGGTTTCACCGTGTAAGTCCCGATCCCGTGGGAATTTTCAAAAGGACTTTTATAGATATGGATAATGATTTGTGTGTATACATAGGCGACGTCGTAGATTGTGCGTTGGTCAGTCAGTCAGGACAAAGCGTGTGTCACGTAGTGTGACATACGACTTATCCTTAATCTTAGATAAATAGGTATAAGAAAAACTAACATATGATAATTACAATCAAGTTTAATAATACAAATAGCGACATCTGTGGATGGTCGATGGCGCGATAGCTTATTTAGGTTCTTAAATTTAGTACAGCTGTGACTGAGATCGAATCGTTTTGGAAACGCCACTCGGGCGCGATAGATGTCGTTGCCTTACCCGTTTGAACCTTGTTTACTAGAGAAAGGTATTTTCTAGAAAGTGCAAGGACTGCACTTTTGTCCTCGGGCGAACTGTGAGAACCCCGTAATAGCTCTGCGTAGGATTGTTCGTGTGCTGCACCTTCCTCTTTTTATCGTAGACGAGAGACGGAACGGACGTATATTCGTTGTAATACAAAAATTGTCTAATACGTATAATTTACCGACCCAACTCCCCTGTATAGGGAACTACGTTCGAGCTGAGAAGTCTTGACCTATCAAAGGCACTCGTAACTAGACTACCTACAGATCTCCAGCCGAACTATGGGAGCGATGGAAGTTGGAGCTTGGCATAGGCCACCGTCCTGAACAGTGACTGACGGCAATCATTATCTATAAATATATTCTACCCATACCACCATCGGAATCGTCACCACTTAAGATGAGTCCCCTTTCTTAGTTTAATTTACTGTACGTACCAGAATCTGTAGAGAGAGAGCTAACGTCATGCATCAATCTTTGGCATCGAACCTTTTCTAAAAACATGACCCCAGCTTAACTCGGGAACAAGTCTCATGTCTTATTTTCTAAATTAATTCTTTTGCTTACCTACTCAATGTAATTTTAATTCAACCTTATCTGTAAAGCTCATCAAGCCCCCTCAATTCATTTATAACAGCTGTTCTTAAAACTAGACACTAGATAACTAAATTACATCTTATAAACTAAACTTAAACTAAATAAACCTAGCTTAGCTACTTATTATTATAAACTAACTATTTAGTTTATCTATCTAACTGTATTAGATTATATTAGGTTTATTTCTCAATAAATTATTATGTCACTATCTAACCGGTCTTAGAATCTTATTTCAACGTTCCCCATCTCAATCACCGGATAGTTAGGCGACACTTGTTATCTATACTATATCTATAAAATGCTTTGTTTGACGCACAGCCTAAACCGTTGATAGTAGAGAGCTGAAATTTGGAGAGTGTGGTCTAATATATGATGTAGACATCCGATAAGAAATAGTTTAATAGATATAGAATATTGCAGGAAGTTGCACATAGCGCAATCTAGCCCAAAATAGCGTGTCATTCACAAAATAATATACATATGTCATCAAAAAATAAGGTATGTTTTTAATCTTACTTACTGTGTTTTTGCTCTGTAAAATGTGTTCATTACTTTAGCTAATAAACTTTACGATTGAACTTTGAATTTTGAAACAAAAGCAATTTTTACTAAAAAACGATCATGTTTTTAAGCTTTCTGCATTTTTCCTCGTGTAGGTACTTACAATAAATGTTATGTGTTCAAATAATTAAATCTATAGATAGATAGATAGATTAATTCTCTACCGTAACACCAATATAAAATTACAATTAATGTAACAAAAAAAAACATCTAATCAAAATCAAACTCATCTGGGAAAATTATCTGATCTGAGAATCTGATTCATCTACTCTTATCAATTGATTTATCTGTCGTATGTATAGAGGGCTCTCGAGAGGGATGCAACCGGGAACATCGCTCGGATGATGATGGATGTATGTGTGGTGAACTGTGAACTCACTATAAAGTCCGAAGTTCTTGGCATAGGACTGCGCGCAGACCAGCTCGAAGCCCCGCTTGAGGAAGTAGCGCACCGCCCACGCGTCGCGGTCGAGGTCGCCCGACGCGAACCCTTGGTACGCGCTGTCGAAGAATGGGAACAGCTTGCCGCGCTGCAGGGAAATGTGTACAAAATTCATACATGTATTGTATACATAGTCTATGCCCGTAATAGGTCCTTACAATAAGTTGGAAAAGTTTTAAAGTACTTTTAAACTTGGGAAACTGTATGGCATTTCAAATTAACTTTTTAAATTCACACAGTTACATTTATGCGGGTCTTAATGGCGTATTATTATTTATTTTCTTACCTTGACGTTTCAACCATGTTAAAATGGTCTTGGTTGCGAGGAGACTGAACGAGGTAAGAAAATAAATAATAACACGCGATTAAGACCCGGGAGAATGTAACTTTGGCATTTTAAATGTAGTTTAGTAACCAAATAATTAAACTAAATACATATGCTTATGTTTACACACAATCCCCTCCTTATATTATTACCTCCATAACATCAGCGATCTTCTGCCACTGCTCCTGGGTGGGGTCGATCCCGGTGGGGTTGTGTGCACACGCGTGCAGTAAGATGACGGAGTTCTCATGAAGTATGTTATATTACCTCCATAACATCAGCGATCTTCTGCCACTGCTCCTGGGTGGGGTCGATCCCGGTGGGGTTGTGTGCACACGCGTGCAGTAAGATGACGGAGTTCTCATGAAGTATGTTATATTACCTCCATAACATCAGCGATCTTCTGCCACTGCTCCTGGGTGGGGTCGATCCCGGTGGGGTTGTGTGCACACGCGTGCAGTAAGATGACGGAGTTCTCATGAAGTATGTTATATTACCTCCATAACATCAGCGATCTTCTGCCACTGCTCCTGGGTGGGGTCGATCCCGGTGGGGTTGTGTGCACACGCGTGCAGTAAGATGACGGAGTTCTCATGAAGTATGTTATATTACCTCCATAACATCAGCGATCTTCTGCCACTGCTCCTGGGTGGGGTCGATCCCGGTGGGGTTGTGTGCACACGCGTGCAGTAAGATGACGGAGTTCTCGGGGGCCGCGCTGAGGTCTTCAATAAAGCCGTCGAAGTCGATGCTGCGGGTCGCGGGGTTCCAATAGCGGTACGTGCGGGGGTTAGTGAAGCCGGAGTTCATGAATACTAGGTGGTGGTTCTCTGTAGGTAAATATAATATAATTAAAGCTATTTTTTGGAGGTTAAAGGTATCAAAACCCACGGAGGGCCTGTAAAGTATTGGAATTAGGTTGTCGTAATTTAACTTGAATTTATTATGGTGGAAAGTTTTGGTTGAGGTTTTTACCACACATCGGACTTAATCTGATGTCCAAGCGAACTTGGCCATATTCTGCTTGGTACATAAGCATAATGCTTGGTACATAAACACTCGGATGTCGGCAGTCTCGCAGTCTTCGGAAATCTAAATGTTCTCAGTAACATGACCATTCTCACCAAATTTCCTGCCAGATCAGATCAGATCTGGTGAGATGGTTTAACAACTACTGATCTTAGACTGCATGGTATCTTTCTAAGATTTAACGTAAGGAAGTCTACGTGGGAAGCGACCGAAGTTCACTTAACTTAGAATATGCGGTTATAAACTTACCCCAAGTAGGCGAGGAGTAGTAGAAGGTGGTGTACTTTAGATGTTTGTTGAGGAACTCGGCGCCGACGCGGAGACCTCCCGTGCCGGATAGGGTTTGGACACCGAAAGCCTGGACAATGACGCAATTGGTCAGCAAATCGCTGTTTTCGCAGTCAAAAGGTTAATGGCGTAAAGTTTTGATTGCTGAAAACACCCACACGTGTATTTGCGAGTTTGAATAACCTAATTGCGATTCGCGATTTCAACTTCAGCACCTCGGTAATTGATAAAAGCATAAACACGGATACCTTAGTATCGAGATAATTTGAAAAAAAAAAAAAACATTTATGTAACATGTTGCTTTCTTTTTTGTTCATAAAACAGAGATAATTTTGGACACGAAAATAAGTTTTTTTAGTTCGACTTACACGTCCAGCAGCAATAGCTGGATGGTCTGCACCTAACAGCATGGACACCGATGCAGCAGAAAACGCCTCGAGACCTGTAACAAATGAGACCTTTCATCTAACATTTTTCGCGTATATAAAGTAATTAGGTCTAATTTATTTTTTCAGCATTGTTTGATTAAAAACTATTGTGGTTCGCATAAAATATACCTACTTCCGAAAATATACACACTGCTACGGAAGGTAATAAAATACATCTTAGCAAATTCTGCTGATCGATCTGCCAACCGATCAAGGGAAACCGTTATCATGCAAAAATCGATTACAATTTTTTAAACATTGAATAAAGAAATAAATCAATTTACATGACCATGATGATGATGGATGATACATGATGATAAATCAATTTACAAATTTTACATGATATGTATTACACAGTATACAGGGTGAACCATTTAAATGGGCCTTCAGGGGGATATCCTTAACTATAAGAGATAGCGAAAAATGCTGAAAGGAGTCGCGTCCCCGATGTTGACAAAAACTAAATTAGCATATTAAGATTATTGAAAAATACCCTAGCCAGGAATCGAACCTTGTCTTTTTGCAAAAAAATAAACAGCCTTTATTATTATACCGATCGATAGTGTTGCTGATAAAGATCAAATCCTGGAAACAAACATAGTGTGGTAAATCGAGAGAAATGACTATTTTTTGATAAAAATATGGAATCTTGTGAACAGCTGTTGAATTTCCCAATAAATAAATAAATAACACTCAAGTATTTGGTACAAGTACTCGAGCGTTCCCCGTACCTATTACCACGACCTACTCGATTGGAACGACTGCACTAGCATTTATCACCATTACAGATCATGTTCTTATTTTTAAATTTTCGTCCACAGTTCGAAGCATAAGCTTTGATACTTGTTGAAAGTAGTGATAGATATCACTGTTAGATTAGTTTTTGCTATAATTAATTATTTTTATTAAAAAATAGGCATTTGTCTTGATTTACCATATTATGTTTGTTTCCAGGATTTGATCTTTATCAGCAACACTATTGATCGGCACAATAATATAGGATGTTTATTTTTTTGCAAAAAAAAAAAAACAAGGTTCGATTCCTGGCTCGGGTAGTGAATTTTTAAAAAATCTAACAATGCCATTTTAGTTTTTGTCAAAATCGGGGACGCAACTTCTAGTGTTTAGGATATCCCCCTGAAGGCCCATTTAAATGGTTCACCCTGTATACATGATACGTATAAAACACAATCAGAACCAGAAACAAGCATTTATAGTCAGCACAATTACTTGTCCCCGGCGGGAATCGAACCCGCAACTAAAGGCCGTTGAATAATCATTATTTGTACGTAGCATCTCTAGTAAAAAGATTAATGCGGGACTTCTTATCAAACCTTGAACAGAAGGATGCCTCTACAAGTACCATGGTAATAAATGTTTTCATTGTAAAACCTAACATAAAGATAACAGATCATGCTCATGGGGGTGCCGCCGTGTCATGGTGTCATTGATGATAATGGTCGTGCGTAGTAGGCTAGTATTTTACATTTAATAAAGAAATAATTAAATAAAATTTATAACTACATGGATTCACTAAATTTTACATGATACGTATGGAAACAAGCATTTATAGTTAGCGCCGGGGACAATTACTTGTCCCCGGTGGTAACCGAACCCGCAACTTCATGCGTTGGAATCGTTTATTCGTCTGACACACCAGAGGCCGTTGAATAATCAATAATTGTGTGTCGCATCTCTAGTAAAAAGATTAATGCGGGACTTCTTATCAATGCCTCTACACGTACCATGGTAATAAATATTTTCATTGTAAAACCTAACATAAAGATAACAGATCATGGTCATGGGGGTGCCACCGTGTCATGGTGTCAACGATAATTTGTCGTTTGTAGTAGGCTAGAGAGATACGTGGACGAGCTATGTCTTTCAAACATACTTATATAGTCCACTATCAGCGCCCCGCGGTTTCACCCGCTTAAGTCCTAATCCTGCGTGAATACCAGGATAAAAAGCCTATGTGTTAATCCAGATCCATACCTACTTATATATAACACAAACTTTCACATTTATAATATTAGTAAGTATTATAATAATAGCAAGCAGGGTTTCGCGGTTTCATTCACGTAAGTCCCGAACCCGTAGGAATTTCGAAAAATCATTTTTAGATACCTCGCTCTCATCTCTATACTCTCGGGAGTCCGGGGTCCGCTAAACCCCAAGTATTTGGGGTCGGCGCAGCAGGTAAGTCATCGTTGACCATACCGTCTGCTAATAGATTTGGCAATATTTTTACGGCCGGCCGCCTGCCTGACATCAACCCTTCTAGGGACCAAGCAGTTTATCCGCCACCGCGCGGGGAGAACTTAAGTTTTGTTAGTCCTCCCTAAATCCCTTAGTCGCCTTTTACGACACCCACGAGAAGAGATGGAGTAACCCTATTCTATGCCACCCATGACAAAGAACACACCCCCCAAATTTCATATCCCTGTGACCAGCGGTTTAGGCTCTGCGTAAATTGTGTTCGGAAATAAGAATCGTGTGAACGGCTCCTTATTTAGTAAAACCGCGGCGCGCATCCAATAACTTACATAATCTATTTTAAGAAGCCATTGACGTTATACACAGTCGATTATTTCTGTTATCAACACACAATAACAGAGTTCTTATCTCAAGCGATAGGCATACTGCATGTAGGTACTAATTAATAAAAATCGGTCAAGTGCGAGTCGAACTTGCGCGCCGAGGGTTCCGATCTACCCACTAAACCGCCCCATAATTAAAGAAGTTGCCAATATAGGGCGCCCATACAACTACAGAAACTACACTACAAGAAGACTACAGAGGTCATGGCAGATATAGGTTTTATGGCATAGACATATTTGCTCTAATGTCTTTATCCAGAGAAGAAACAGTCGACTAGGTTTGGTATGGAGAACGAGTAGGTATCCTCTTAATAAGATATGTAATACATCCAAAACTCCATTGTGGTTTGTTACATCAATGCTGTTATTGCGCGGCCCAAAGTTTCGCCTGCGCGTGCGTACACTTTGAGCCCGCGATCATGTTATTATTTCAAAGTTCAAAACATATTTGTTTTAATACGATATAATATTAATAATATTGTTTAGATATGATAAAAGAAAAGTGGTCAAGTGGACTTGACAAGACTATGTGTTGTTTCAGGTCTCCAGCTACATATCAAGTTTTAAATTAATCTTTATAGGCACGAGCTGCCCCCCCGTCCATTTACCCGCGTAAATCTCGATCCTGTGAGAACATACGGATTTCAAGTAGCCTATGTCCTTCTCAAAGGTCCCAGACAGACAGACAGAATTATTTTTGCAATTATAATATTACTAAGGATAGTATACATATAGTACAGTATAGATTAGTAAAAATAGTAAAGTATAGATATAATAGATAATTTTGATGTAGGTAGGTAGATGTATCTATGGTAAACAAATATCGTTTTAAAGCCTTTCTTTGAATAACTCAACAATTTGCGTCAAAATATTGCAGTCTAGTTTTGTAATTAACACTAGTATGGTATAATTGACATAAATATTCAACTACGCCAATTAGCTGTATCCTGAATGTACAAGTATACTTATAGTCCCCTTGCAAACAAATTCACATTCCAATGAGGAGGAACACTAACTTTTTATCCCGGCAGAAGGCGTTGGTCGACTGATCTGTTTGAATTAAGAACTGTCAAACAAGTGCTTTTTACAACTCTCGGCGCCAAATTGGCCATATCAGTCTCAAACCGAAAGAAAAAAAAAACTCGGCGTTTTCATTTGTGGGGGACCATCATCAAAAAAAAAAGATCATCCGACCCCAGCGCCATCTGCTCACAGCTTTGCGTGTGCCACCCTATTTCCTTTAATATAACCTAACATTTCTAATAAATACTTTTTTATTAGAAAAAATATTTTTAGTGCATAGTACTAACATAATATATTCTTTTACGTGTGGCATTATCTTGCTATTTCTTATGTGTGAAGGAGACTAGCAAACCTTAGTTCTCCCCGTGAGGTGGTGGATAAACTGGTTGGTCCCTAGGAGGGTTGGTGTTAGGCAGGCAGCCGGCTGTCATAATATTGCCAAATTTGCAGAAGGTATGGTCAATGATGACATACCTACTGCGCCAACCCCAAATAATTTGGAGTTTAACAGACCCGGGCCCGAGAGGGATGCAAATATATTTTGTTATATGTTAATGTTAAGATTAATTACACAGCCTTATGTGTATGTACTACAGCCTTACAGACTTGCATTTTTCATCATTTTCAGTTATTTATTGCAAATCTCAACTTTGCAAATAAGTGCCATCAACAAAAATATTATTATTTCTAGAAAAACATAATGAACTTAGCATGAACAGTGCTCAATAGAGTTAATAAGCCAAGGTTTTAGCCATTTCATTATGAACTGCAGTGTTTTTTGTAGCTATTTGCATTTAAGAATGCTACAAGGTTAAAGTAACATAATTGTCCACTTAGGTCATTTATAATTTAACTTATGTTGTTTTTTTAAGAAGAAAATAACATAAAACAGATTTGGTTTTTTTTTTGGGTCTTAAAGTACAGTATGTGAGTAGGTAATATTTTTTATGAAACTTGTTATGAAGATACATGAAACAACATAAACAATTTTATTTTTAATTTTAATTTCACTAGTATAGTGTCATTTTGTTTTAAGTGATATGACTTGTAATTACCTATTACCAATAAACAATATGAATATGAACACACTGTAAAATTATAAACACCAAAGTTACATACCACCAAAGCAAAAACTAAGACAGCTGAAGTTTTGGAATAACACATAGGCTATGTTTTTTTTTCCATAATTCCTGTGAAATCATTGAGCAACTAGTAATGTTGTTTTTAGGGTTCCATACCCAAAGGGTAAAAACGGGACCCTATTACTGAGACTTTGCTGTCTGTCCGTCTGTCACCAGTAGGGCATGAATCCCGGGATCCCGGGATATCGTAATCCCGGGATCTCGGAAGCAAAAGTTCGATATTATAATACCGGGATTGAGTGATCCGATATCGAGATTTGAGCAATTTACTATTTGTGTATAAATTAAGGTTTTTAGCTATATTTTTCCTCATGGAATGATTGAATAGAACTATTAAAATTAAACCCAAATTAGTCTACCCCTGAGGAAGAGATCTGTAAAGATTAAGAAGCGTAGGGAATTGGTAAAATGTTTAAAACAATAAAGTGATTCATTGCAATTTTTAAGACAATTATTTTTCATACAAGCTCGCATGCAATTTTTTTCTGCTAACATCATTTTAGTGGTGCGCCTAGAATTTGGCGCGAAAGTTTAGACACTTTCGGGTTTAGGGTATTTGTCCGCCATATTTCCAAAATGATGGGGTGGACGGCCCTCGGGGTAACTTATTTACGTAATGAAACCACTAGAGTCTTAAATGTATTAAATATTTTAAATTTAACACATTTTTATTGTATTAAATTCGCCTTTTTAACGATATCTAAAATCTCAGTATCAATCCCGGGATCCCGGGATTGAGCTCTTAATATCGATATCGTCCCGAGATTGAAAACCTTCCGATATTGCATGCCCTAGTCACCAGGCTGTATCTCATAAACCGTAATAGCTAGACGGTTGAAATTTTCACAAAAGATGTATTTCGGTTGCCGCTACAACAACAAATACTAAAAACAAAATAAAACGTATTTCAAAAACATAGAATCGAGTAGGTCATGAAATTCAAAAAGGCTGCCCTATCTGTCAAATATACCAGTCTGCCTTCACTTACCAAAGAGTTTCTTAATTATAAGTTTCAGATTGTCTTTGTGCCAAAGTTTTTTTTTTTCTTTTTTTTTCTAGTGGTGTGGTCGTATGATGGAAGTAAGAATAGAAGCTAAATATGTCACATTTTCCTATCAAATTTTAAAATTGGTAAACGATTTTAGGGTTCGGTACCCAATTGTGATAGTGGTACGGAACCCTTCGTGCGCGAGTTTCGCACTTGCCGGGTTTTTTTTAAATTATTTTAGCTATAACTTACCAAGCACAGGCAGGTATTCATGGAGGAGTGTCTCATCATCTGCCATCTGCTTCTCTATCTTCCGTACCACTGGTAACACCCAAGGTTTGCCATTCTCATCTCTGTATGCTGAAAATAGCAAATGTACCTATAAATTTAAATAAATATTGCAGGATGTTGCACACGGGGCAGTCTAGTTCCAAGCTATGAAACTAGGCTTGTACTATGGTACTGTGTACAATGTACATAACTACAAACATATTATAATTTTTGTGATACATAATATTGAAAACACCCAGGACCAGAACAGAATATTTATGACGACTTAACTGATTAAAAAATTTAACGATAACTTAACTTTTAGAGGTATTTAAAAAGGTACCCATTTTCAATAACACAAAAATTAAATATCTAACAGTTAAGTATACTTATAAGTTAATTATTATCTTATCACTAAGCTATCACCAAGGACTGCTGATTTTATTCTGGCAAACTATTATTTTAGAGAGTGCCAAGTTACCCTGAACTTGAAGTATAAAATTATATAACTTGGGTGAAGCATAGAACTTGCAGATTGATGAGACATTTATAAGGGATCTAAATACATACCTCCAACACTTAAGTTAACTTTATTCTGATGTGTATCATCCGTAAATAGCTTTGTCAATTGAAACACCTCGATGGGTGGACCTTGTTCAACGTTTTGGAATCGCGAACCCATTTTATTGAATGTTATGCCTCACTTTATACGCAGTACAAACTTCGTAGCTGGTTGTGTATAAATTACAGCAGCACTTCACCAACTAACGTTGTAAATGATGAAATTTCGGCGATTTTATCACAAATCTACTCCGCCGACAATTCTCAACCAATTTGACCTTTGAAAAGTAACCAATGTCACCTACGTCAAAAAACGTCAAAGTCCAGTAGACAGTAATAAACAAGTAGTGGGGTAAGGATCTCGAAGAAATAGTTGCTGCGATGCCCTGAATTATGATCTCCATACTCGATAACACGCTGGACAGGACATCGCACATTGAATTTTGTGTGCCTTTTGTGATAGTGATGGTGATCTTTCCGTACTATTATACTACTCTTTGTGGTGATCACGATTATTTATATTACATGTTTTTTATTTACAAGTTAATGATAATGACTTATCGTGAATATTTCCGAAATTATGAGCAGAAAAGCTCTTTTCTATGTTCAGTAAATCGCTAACTTTTCAACTTTTACCTATTGACTGTCTTTTTTATCTACAAAGTGTAGGTATGTGTAGGTAGGTACTTACTTACATTGATGCTTCTCTCCTAGAACCATCTTTTGATCACTTGAAAATTTCCTGCTTTTTTTGAAGGTGGTTAAATACTATGTAGGTATAGTGACCGGCACGAAAGTTGAAAAGTTTTGTCGTGGAAGGAGAAAATTCGCGCAGTACATTTTACATGCGCTTTCTATGAAAAGTCGACTTTTGCGCATCCGCCATTTTGTTTCAACTAAGCTGCCGCCTACTATAAGTCCTTATAAAGTGCTCGCGAGGTCAACAGCAAAACCTATCTACTGGGTTTTGCAGGGAGGTATATTGGGAGTATAGTTACTTCGACTGCAATACCCGCCCCGCTGGAAAGACGGGTCTAGCGTCTAAGGGCGATCGCTTTTATGCAACTTTGTAACTACACTCAAAAAGAAAAGAAGTAACAACTTATTAGAACTTTATTTATAGCTAACACGTCCATTCTGTTTTTGTTGCATTTTTAAGGAGTTTAGCCCGAGGATCGTCCGGTCTTACCACAATAATTTCCATTTTAAACTCTCTATTGTCGCCGTCGTTTTTATAATAGTTGTGTACGCCAGCTATAGCCAGTCCGAAGCCAATTAGAGCCACTCCCGATGCCGCCATAATCTCTGGAATGAACCAGCATCCTTTTTTGAAAAGCCCGACCAGACTATTGGGAAATCTAACTTGATGGCCGATTTCTTTCGGTTCAGGGGTCATTTTGGTGGCGGTGTAACAATTAAATAATCGTTCTTGTAATGAATTTCGTAAAGCATAGAGCCGTACAGACAGACAAAAGTTTATTGATTTGACAGACAAAATGTAAATAAACAAAATAGATATTACAAAACATGACACATTCATTAGGTATGACAAGCTATTGACCACGGCCGTCCGTGACTAACTCAAAATATTTAGTAGAGGGCCTTGGTCGGCACATCATGGCCCATGCATGCCCCACCACCACCGCGTCTTCGTATCATCGTATTTTGTATCACGAGACGCGTCGTGAATACGATTATGAAAAATGATGGATAGATGATGGATGATTGAATACAGCATCTCTATGGACTAAGTCATTTTTGCAAAAATGTATTTGACATTGGACCTATTATTGTGGTCATGATTTGATTTTGGAGAAAAAATAAAAACTGTCAATGTCATTCAGTTTTTGTTGCGATTTCTTCAGTCTTCAGTTTTCTTCTGCATATTTCCATTTCTAACGCGACTTTAACATATTTACCGCACATTACTGTTTAAGAAATGGCTGCGGCCTCGAGACGTTCCCTCGGTCAGCTTCTCAAACAAGGCTGGGACGAAATACCTGAAGTTTTGGCTACCACAGGACTTGCTGTCGTTGGTTTGGGCCTCGGAGTCGCTGGGTGCTACAGATATGCGAACAACGACGGCGACAACAGGAGATACAAAATGTCCTACACAGTGATACGGCCTGATGATCCTAGAGTGAAGTTAATCAATAAAGCAGAAGGACGCAACTAAATAGATTAAATGAATGTTAGTGAAATTATGTAATAAAGCTTGTTGTTAGAAGCTGACTTTGTACTCGGAACCTTCATGAACACAACGAGATAAATCAGGCTACGGGGTCAATTTTTGCCTGGTGGTTCAGCATTTGATTCCTAAGACCCGTTTAAATTCTATGCAGTGTTTTAGTTGTCACATAACAGAAAGCTTTCATATTCCATACAGCGATATGATGACTTTAATGTGGTGATTATAACTAACACATCATCACATCTGTACACCCACCATGAGTTGATAAGTAAATATGTTCACTGTATTACCAAGTTCGCAATTTATACTAATATTAAAAAGCAGTGAAATTGCTAACATATTCTTTAAAATATGTATGTAATGTGAAAATATATGTATTTTCTGGGTAATCTCTGAAACCACTGAACCAATTCCAAAAATTCATTTACCAATAGAAAGCTACATTATTGTGGCTACTTTTGATCCTGATATTCCCATGGGATCGGGAATTACACAGGTGAAACTGCGGGATGCAGCTATGCAAAATATAGCTGACTTTCTGTTAGATGATAGATAGTATGTCCTAGTTACGAGGCTTAGTGTGAAAAAAACTAGCGGCACTTAACTAAAACCCATTAAAACAACTAGGTAGGTTTATATGTTCAATAACTTTAATTACAAGAACAAAACAAAATGAACTTATTTCTATCCACAATTTGAATAATAAAATAATTATGTAGGACAAACTAATCTCGCCATGAACTCTCAAATAAAAAAGGTGTAACATATTATTAATTTTTATGAAGTGATTTTGTGATGATAATACTTATGTATCACATAACATTTTCGAAAAACAAGGTGTTAGAAATATTATCTAGGAAAAATGCATCATTAAAAATCGTCCTGTGACAGGAAAGTTAGGATACCTCTCACTTTCCCGATGAATGCTCTAACCACTAACTCACAAGGGAACTCCCATGTAACCTACGCATGTATTTCCATGATGCATTTTCCCTTAACAATATTACTAGAATAATGCCTTGAGCAACAAAAATAATAAAAATTAACAAATATGACATAAAATCAAATAAGAAGGACACACTGCTGTGTTACTAAAAATACAATCAACAACATGAGACAATATTTATGGCAAGACTAGTATATTTATGAACCATAATAAAAATAATAATAACAGAGGTGGGTTTGTTCTAATGTGATAAAAATATATTGTTCATTATTATAAGTATAGATTATTAATATTAAATGTCAGCCAAGTACAGAATAAGGCAGTCAATCCACCATCCAATTTGCAGGACTTCTTTATCCACACCTATACCTACTTTGTTTCTTATCTAATATCTTAGATCAAAAATGTCAAAATCAAAGGAAAAAGTAAAACAAGAGCTGTCACTTGCAAATAAATGTATGAGTTTTGTTTACATTTATTAATAAGATTCTGAGACAGTATACAGCACTCATCAAAAGAAAATGTCTGTGTGCATGGATTTATTTCGTGGATCATGGAAGCCTACAAATCGGATCATGTAACAACCCCTTAGTTAAGTTTGAACAAAAAATCATTTGCTGAGCCAGCAGCAAAATTCGTCATTACTACAGAGCTACAAATTAATTAAAAGATAAGGAGCATCATTATTATTACAACTACTCGTCTAGATTGCGTAGTAAATAATCATTGTTATTAATTACCTTGATATTTTGGCAAACGGGTAACACCAGCCTTGTCGCGAGAAGACAAATAACCAGTGATGGGCCGACTAGTCGGGAAAGCCGACTAGTCGGCAGTTTTACCGACTAGTCGTTAAATAAAAAATATTCAATAAAAGTAATAAAACCAACATTTATTAAATTAGTAGTAAATTTAGGCAGTTATACCAGGTTCTCTAAAATGTTTCAACTTTGCTTCAGCTCTATTCTATTTTTGTCGAAAACGGTTCAACAGCTTTCGAAGTGCAAATTCTTCCAAAATTACCAACAATTACCAAATGGTCATTTGGGAGATATTTATCTTCGAATTATGACGATCTCCATGGTTCGCAATTTGAAAACCGACTTGTCTGCTAGTCGTCAAAAGTCCTAGTCGGCCCATCTCTACTAATAACTTTTTAACAACGATTATCTACAACGCGACCTAGACCCGTAGTTCTAATACTTAATAATGATGGACGGAAATTGTGTAAGTTTAAAAGTATGAAAAGATAAGGTCGGAAACAGTAACTTTTTTAAATCAACTTTTTGCCTTTCCCTTTGCCATTACTTGATTTCCCTTTACTGGTCGATGGTTTATTAATACTACTACTAGAAGATGTTTTTGTTGGCTCTTTTCCTTTCTTTTTCTGAAAAAAAAAAAGGTTTAATAAATTAGATTTTTTAAAGTTTTTTCAAATTCAACATAGCAAATTGAGACAAGTAGCACAGTTGGATAATTCAAGGTGAGGATCTGAAAGGTTACAAAGTGTTTTTTTTTTTTTAATATAAATAAATAATTATTGCATGCCACAACTATGTCTTCTTTTTAGGCAGACAATATGTGTCTATTTAAAATTAAAGTTACAAGTCAAACCTAGAAAGAAAGAAAGATATGTTTATTAAGAGAAGCACACAGCAACAAAAACAGAACAGAACAGAAACAAAAGTATATACCTAAATAAATAAAAACAATTTCATAATACATGCAAAAAAATATATTCAGGAAGCTATATCCGAACCCTAAATGGGCCTTAGCAAGAAGCTGTGGCCTGGCCAGTCAACATACTTGAGCCACAGCGCTGGTCTTCCGACCAGGTCTGTGGCCGACCACCAGCCTATCAATCATGTTAAGATTGAGATCAATGAGTTGAAGTACCTTAATAAGCGCATCATTCTCGGGATCGCTATCATTTCCCTCGTCTTCCTCTTGTTCCACGTCATTATTCTCCATCATTTCGTCATCTTCCTTCGCCCGTCCTTTCTTCACCGCGCCCGGCGCGTACGGCAGCGCACTCGCCTTCTTGTTGTATGTTCGGGTCATTGCAGCTTTCACCTGGACAAATATATTATCGATAATACATTATCAGATTCCCGCCGATTCACCCGCGTAAGTCCCGATCCCGTGGGAATATCGGGATCAAAAGTACCCTATGTAAGTCCCTGATGATATAGCTTTCTATTGGTAAAAGAATTTTTAAAATCGGTCCAGTGGTTTCGGAGATTACCCCCAATATACATACATACATACATGTTACCTCTTTATAATATTACACTAGCTGTGTCCCGCGGTTTCACTCGCATAGGTCCCGATCACGCGGGATATACGGGATCAAAAGAAGCCTATGTGTCCTTATCTAACGTCATATATATCTATATACTAAAATTCATCAATATCGGTCTAGCGGTTTAGGCGTGAAAGCGTAACAGACAGACTGAGTTACTTTCGCATTTATCAGATTAGTAAATTTGTAATAAGTTTTTTTTTTAACTTTCATTAGCTTCGAACATACTTCACGTTTGAAAACAGAAATCAGTATGGAAGTCAGTTGTGGATCAAGCTATATCAGTGACAGTATACCTTAGAATCCACCAAAACATTAGGGTTCCTCTGTCCAGGCCACAGCGACAGCTCCGTCAAGGAATCCAAGTCATCCCTCAACAAATGGTACGACTCCAGCACTTCCAGCGACTTGTCGATGCCGTCAGCTCGCTCCTTGATCAGAGGGTTCAAGATCGCGTCGCGGAGGGAAGCCGCGTAGTCTAGGTAGATGGAGGATTTTGAACCTGTTGTGCTGGGAATAGAGGTTAAGATTGATTGGTATGACGAATGCAAGTTACTGTTATTGATTGATTCTAAAGCACACACAATAAAATTTACAAAAAAAAAAACATGAATATCTTAAATCTAGATGGAACAAAGGGCGGACTTATCGCTTAAAGCGATCTTTTTCGGGTAACCTTAGGTCACATAAGTTCAATTCAATTCAATTCATTTATTGCGAATTAAGGTAGGTACAATAATGTGGTATGACATAAATATAAATGGAACACTATTTGGCCTTGAGGCATGCAATATTGGAAATTAATAATGTCATACTAGTCATCAATTCATAACATAGGTATGTATGTCACAAAATCAATTAATTTAATATATTAAAATACAAACAATATTAATAACAATAAATAAATTAATTATTTATTTATTTAAGTTGTGCATAAGTTGCAGGAAAGACCACATAAGTTGGAGGAAAGACCACACAAGTTATTTATTTATTTATTTATGTTCTTTGTTGTTCTAAGGTGTATTATACCACTAATGAGTTCTTGAATGATAAAACAATTAAATAACTTTGACATATCCCATACCATAATATTCTTGACATTATAAACCTAATATTTGACATATAAATTGTAACTTAAAACTTAATCTAATTATGTACCTACTTAACATTTGCACGCCTTTAAGGCAAGATAAAGAGAACTAAGAATTTTGTAATACCTGTATATACCTTTATTTGCAAATAAATGATTGATTGATTGATTGATTCTTGTTGTTTTTTTTTTCTTCAAGTTGTAAGAAAGGTCACATAAGTTGTAGGAAAGGTCATATAAGTTGCAGGAAAGGTCAGATAAGTCGTAGGAAAGTCACATTAGTTGTAGGATATTAGATATGCCTTGTCAAAGCCCGTTTTCACAAAAGAGGCAATCTTGCATACTACAACTTGCTTCTACCATGATGTAACTAACCTGAGCCTCGTATGCGCGTGTATCTCCTGCGCGAGCCGATGCATCTTGTTCCTACGCGAGTTCTTGCCGAGCCAGCCCGGGAACTGGATCTGTCCCGCCACGTGGCCGCACAGCGCGCTGCCGGGGATCACGGAGCTGAACATCGCCTGGGATATTTCATGTCGTATTGGTATGATTAACATACACGATCCGTATTAGTAAGCTTAAAATACACGATCCGTATTAGTAAGCTTAAAATACACGATCCGTATTAGTAAGCTTAAAATACACGATCTGTATTAGTAAGCCTAAAAAACACGATCCGTATATTAGTAAGCTTAAATTACACAATCCGAACGAAACTTCATTCCGCTGCCGAGTTTCTATACCTTATTTCAGAAACTTAGATCAAAAATGTAAACAAAAATCCCATACATTTATTTGAAAGTGAAGTGAAAGCTCCTTATTTACTTTTTCCTTCAAAATTGACAGTTCTTTGTTTGTATTTTTGATCTAAGTTTCTGAAATAGAGTATAGAAACTCGGCAGCGGAATGAAGTTTCGTTCGGATCGTGTAATTTAAGCTTCTGAGTGAATGCTAGCCAGGCCGGTCGTTGGTTAAAATACTGTCAGGTGAAAAATTTTGAAGTGGGTTTTTCAATTATATGCCTACCTGCATAGGTAACAGTCCCCACGCCTGCGCGCCGCGTATCCTCGCTTCGATGACGTCACCGTACGATATACTGTCCGCGGCAGCGCTGAATCTTTGCAATACTTCATGCCTGAAACACAACGAGATATTATAAAGAACACACGGCATCAATAGATAGATAGAACGCTTTATTATGCTCACCAAAAATAACAATAACAATGAATAAAACAAAAGAATCTTAAATCTAAAGTGGCACAATAGGCGGCCTTACCGCTGAAAGCGGTCTTTTCCAAGCAACCTTGGGATGGAGTAATTATAAAGAGGAAATATTTGTATTTTTGTAATGAATAAACTTAAAAACTACTGGACCGATTTCACCAATAGAAAGCTACATTATCAAGGAGTAACATAGGCTACTTTTGATCCTTAAAAAAACAGGCAGACAGCGGGAAGCGACTTTGTTTTATAATATGTATGTAGTGACATGAACGATATTTTGATCCCAATACTCCCACTGGATCCGGACTCAGGTGAAACCGCAGAGTTTAATTACTGTATCAAAAATTGAATGCATTGGCTAGGAAATGGTTTCAGGCTGCGTCTTAAAATCTGTTTGTGTTTTCCTCATTGTTTTTATTATTTTCCTTTTTGTGTTTTTTTTATATAGTCAGTATTGTTGTATGTGACTGACAAGTATTCCAGTTTTTTGTAAGCGAAAGCTTATAAATGGTGCAAAGTTTTATTTTTCACATTATACTATTTCACGGTCTCCTTGTCGAATAAAATAAAATAACAATGAAAAGCTTCATAAAACAATAAAATAAAGTTAGCTTACTTGGGACAATCATGCGGCTGAACTTGCAAGTAGTTCTCTTGCACGAACAGCGGCGCGAGGCTGTAGTCGTAGAAGAACAAGTCGCTCTTGTCGTTTATACTCATAGTCTTGTGGTCTTCCGCGCTGAACACTTTGCGGGTCGCTTCCCATGGACCCTGGGAACGTTTAAAATATATAAACATCATTTCTTAGGAATTATTGCTTTTCAAAAAATGCTTCCAAAGAATTCGAGACCCGCTGGGTGCCAAATTTTATTTTGAAAGCAGTTTTTCAAAAGTTGTATGTTTTAAAACAATTAACTAATAGATAGACAAATGTTTTACTGTTGTACCAAAACATAAATATAATAAAGAAATTCTTAAATCTAGTGTGGCACCATTAATAACACGAATAAGGTCCGAAAAACAATGTAAATATGAGTACAAATCGCGTTAGATTAAAAAGGTTATTGCAGAAAATGTCCGAATAACTAAATTCACCTCGTCAACTGTTACTGCTCAACAATCACACCAAAAACAATTGAACCGATTTCGATGAACCTTCGTATGCAGATAGCTGGAGACCTGGATTAACATGCCTCTGTTAATCCAGATCTCCATATATACATCATACCCATCGTATACACTAAAAACTCTTCAACAACGACCAACGGACGAAAAATCAACGACGGACGAGAAACCAACTCTACAACTTACCAATTTGACATCTTTCTTCCCCGAAGCGGCGTCCTTGCTAAGTTTGTCGGGGTCCATTCTGGACGGATCTATCGCCCACATCGAGAGCAGGTTCAGCGTCTGCCTCACGTCTTGGTTGGCGGACACGATCAGCTGTCCGAGCACATCCGGCGGGATTTTGATGTTTTCTTTACAGCACACTGAACGCATCGCTGCCTGGAAGTTACAAGGGAAATCAAAGTCAAATTAGTCAAACTTAAGGCGCTAACGTGCTGAGATAGGAGCCATAAAGTCAAAATTCATTTATTCACTAATAGCAATGTATACAAATAACAAAATCAATTTAAATGTCGACTTAAGACTATGATATTTTTGTAGTTTCGGAACGCGCCCTCTGATAAAAATTACCCATAACAACAAAAAAGCTAGACAGTTGAAAATTTTACAGATGTTGTTTTTTCGTAGCCGCTATTACAACAAATACTAAAAACAAAATTAAACAAATACTCTCATACAACAAACGTGATTTTTAAATTTTAAACGCAACAATATCCCTAGATAGATAATGGTACAGCAAACTTAGTACGCGAGTCTCACTCGCACTTGGCCGGTTTATTAGATAACTCTTAAACTTGTTAATGGACATGTAAGGCACATCCTTAAGTAACCTATAGCAGCGCATGAGCTCTACAGAATGACCTGTTTATTTTCTAGAGCTACCACTAGTAATGGGTATGAAGTCAAGTCACACATTACCTTAATCTGGTCAACTCTCGGCCGACTGAACCTCAAGTCGTAGCAGTAGTTGACGAGGGATCTCATCTTCTGACTGTTTCTGTCGTTGCACATGCATATTATAGGTACTGAGGTAGACTTTATCAGACCTATTAGTTCTTGTAGACCTCCTAAAAGAGACATATGGAAGGGGTTAGTACACTTTCACCATACCAGGTTCTACGGCTACGAAAAAAGTAGTCTCCTTTCACCAATCGGGGCAACTTTTATTCAGCATTTTTCGCTAAATCTTATAGTTAAGGATATCCCCCCGAAGGCCCGTTTAAATGGTTCATCCTGTATATAAAATGCTACTCACCTCTGTCCTCATTTCCTGCCATTCCGTCGACTTCATCCATTACAAGAACATGTTTCTTCGACACAGCCTGTTTACCCACATCCCCTGGAATAAAAAAATAAGTAAATATTTTAAATTAAACGTAATTTTCGGTTTAAACCGCGTTGCATTTATTAATTTTAGCGTAAACATATTTGCTCGAATGTCTAATATTTGCTCTAATTATCCCGGGAGGAAACGATCGACTACGTTTGTATGGAGAAAAAGTAGCTAGACTTTTCTCTTAGGAGATTCTGCACATTAAAGACGTAATTACCTGCAGCGAATGCAGACAGTGAATTGGTAGTCAACAGTTCACCAATTTGTTCCCTGATTAGAGTCTTGTTCCTCGTATCGGAAGCGTTGAACTCAACCATGTCGAAACCTAGCTCTTTGCATACTAGAGATACTGTTGTGGTTTTACCTGAGGACAAGAGTAACATAAGAATTAAAAAAATGTGAGACGTCACGGGACGCCCGGCAGATGTGAAACATCAAAACAGAACTTGTCTTGTCAAATCAGAAATCTTTAAGCCAACAAAAAGATTTCATCATCCCGAGATTTGAACGCCGTCCTCTTCGGAACATAAGTCGAAGTCCCTACGCTACAGGCTAACGAGTCTTTAGTAAGTGACTCGAAATGAACTAACACTTCTAGCGCTATGCGTAGGCATGACACAGCGTTATTGATACGTAACAATTATAGCGTGGCGAGGCATCGCCATGGCCTGTATCGCCACGCGGAATGTTTCATATCAAAAATATGAGCCCGTTAATTAGTGCCACTGCAGGGCAAGGAGGGGTTAGGCAGTAAGACGCCACGGGAGCCTACTCCGGATTGGCGAGTATCCCATGATTTCGGACCGTGGTGAGTCCTAAGTCCTAGGACATGTCGGTTTCCTTACGATGTTTTCCTTCATGGTACGAGTAAGAGAGTAATAACACCCAGATGATGATGATGTATAATAATAAATTCTGTGAACATTACACAGCACCATCTACGCCCTTGGTACCGTGGTTAGCTACTAAGCTTGTGTTACGGTGACTAGGCAACGGATTTAATACTTATATTTATTTGTCTTTTGTAAATACATACATATTAGACATAGAGAGACAGTGGGAGATAGTATAGATTAATATAGAAACGTACCAACTCCAGGAGGTCCGGAGAGCAAGGCCGCTTTAAAATACCCTCCGTCGTCACCCTTCGCCCAAGGACTGGGTTTCGGGAGCTTCGCTTTACGGTTCACGTACCATTTCTTTAGCCAGTTCACTAATCTGCTCAAAAATAATAAAAAATTAATAAGAAAATGTTCCATCAGCTTTTTTTTTTTACACACAGCGCCATCTAGCCCCGTGGTAAGCGACTAAGCTTGTGTTACGGTGACTAGACAACGGATATAATACTTATATTTATTTTTCTTTTGTAAATACATAATACATAGAGGGACACCCAGACCAGACACAAATATTTATTCTATAATCATTAATGCTTGCACCCGGCGGGAATCGAACCCGCAACCTCCTGCATTGCAGTCGCGCTTTCGCACGACGCGCCACAGAGGTCTTCAGAGGCGCCAGAGAGCTTACATATCAGATAGTTAGTTTTAAGACCCTATTACTGAAAATCCGCTGTCTCTCGGTTGTCTGTCACCAAGCTATATTTCATAAACCGTAATAGCTAGAAAGGTAAAAATGTTCACAGATAATGTATTTATGTAGCCGCTATAACAACAAATACTAAAAACAAAATAAAACAAATATTTATTTACAACAAACGTGATATTTTAATTATAAACGCAACGAAAACGCGATATGACAGTGGTAGTTCGGCCAGTAGAGTGGCGCGAGTTCTAACATCGCCGCGAGTGAATTTTTGAGGGAGTATTTTTCCTTCATAAATAATTCTAGTAGATCTGCCTAGAGCACTTAAAAACGAATTACGAGAAACTACAGTAGTCAGTACGTACTTATTAACATTGCTCGCTTCGCCGTGTTGTCCTATGATCCCTTTCAGATTCTGTGGCTTATGTTTTTCGACCCACATTGCACTACTAATATCTGCAAAAATAATAATAAATAACAGGAATTTGTTCTAAGATATAAAATGGGCCCGTATGAATACAAAAATATACTGAAATTCTTAATTGCTGTATTAATTGCACTAAAATCTCGACATTTCTAAACGATCATGTAATTTATACATTGTTATTAATGAATAAATTATATTTGACCTTGACTTTGAAGTACAACTTTAATTTCTATCTTTAGAACATTAATTTGCCGGTGCAGCCACCAAGGAAGACGGGTCGGATCTTGTTCCACTGCCGTCTTCCTTCTTCTAGATGAGCGTGTTACATCTTAGACTATATTATCACTTATCATCAGATGTAGTGATCATGCGCTCCTCTATCGTGTAAAAAATGTAATTTAAGCACTACAATTTCTAGTACCTTTATTGGATCCCTCGACTACTGAAGTGCTTGATTTAGATGCACTCTCTGATTTAATATCTTTCTCTATTTTAACAACTTTATCCATTTCCATTGAAGACACTTTCTCGTGATTTTTAGCGGTTTTATCATTATTTTCAATTTTCTTTTCATCTTTCGATTTGTCATGATCTGATCTGTCCTTTCTTAAACTAGTCTCATAATTTTTAGAATTCGATTCTTTATTTTTAGAAGTCGTTTTATCTTTTTCATGATTTTTAGGATTTATTTTTTCATGATGTTTGTCTTTTTTATTAGGGGTTCTTTTCTCAGGATCTACGTGTGATTTGTGATGTGTTTTTTCTTTTTTTATATCTTTTGCTTCCCCATTTTGTTTCTCACTTCTATGTTTTTGTTCTTTTCTTTCTTTACTCGGTTTCCTGTCTCTTTTATCGTCAGAATGTTTCTTATTAGTAGAATCTTTGATCATTTTGAGGAATTGATCTTCGGTAATAATTGGTATGCCTAATTCTTGAGCTTTAGCTGTTTTGGCTGGACCAGCGTCATCGCCAGCTAGTACATGTGTTACCTATAATATTTCAATAAATAAGTAAGCACCTTTTTAATTCTAATCAAAATTAATATCTAGGAATTCACAAGCCTTTTTGCTATATATAAATCTGCTGTACCTATAATAATAGAATTAAGATTAAGTTATTTAGTGTAACATACCTTCTTACTTATTCCACTTTTGACTTCGCCTCCATATTTCTTAATTGTGTCAGCGACTTCATCTTTTTCAAATGAATCTAGGACGCCGGTAAGTAAAAACGCGTGATCTTTGAAACAATTTGGGGCACCCTGTGTTTAGAAGGAATATATTAGTAATGCATACAATACAAACCCTAACCAATATTACAAAACAACAAAAAGTATCATATTTATAAGTTCAATATCACAGGGTTATGGAGCCCTTCGCAGGAATATTTGGAAGGCGTGCATGGAGCCGATGCCAACATGTAGATATTTGATATAGATAGCCACAACACAATGTTCTTCAATATACTCATTAAGACTAAAATATTTGTAGGTTTTATTTCAAGTTATTCTGAGAGTAAGTTAATTTTATCACCTCTGGCATTTCTTTAGTACCCAGATGTTTGGGTCCAGATCGGTTTAAATACTTCTGATACAATGCCGAAGAATGCATTTTCCTTTCGTGTCGTTCCTCGTCTGTTAATGCTGAAAATATCAGTTAAATATTAAAAGATACTTATGAAAAATTTAGGGCGGTATTTACCTGATCAAGCCAGTCCAGGATTGGTCAGAGCCCAGAAATTGCGGAATTGTGGAAACAGTAAAACTATATAATATATGTTATTATAAAATATAGAATATCAAATATAAAGAATAAGTCCAATGTTCATTCATTTCATTATGTATGATGGATAAATATTATGGAATTACATATTTGTATGTAATTCTAATGAAATTGAATTACCTGATTCATTGAGACTTTTATTGGCTCGTTTTTTCTTACTGCTTTTATTTAAGTCATCTGTTTCCATCACGGAATCATTCATGGTTTCTTCATGATTCTCAACTTTTATCTCACCATTTATTTTAACTTTTTTTGTTACCTCTGTGGCTTCTACTTTAGATTTCTTATTTGTGTCTTCTTGTTTAACCTTAACATCATCGTCAATAAACTCTTCGAATTTTCTTTTATTTGTGTCTCTTTTTTCTTTTTTAATATTATTAATTTTGGTTTTGTTGCTAGATTCTTCTTCGGATGGCGAAGGTGTTTCATTTATGTTTGAGTTTCTATTTTTATTGTCTTTATTCGAATCTTTGGAAGGACCTGCTTTAGTTTGATCATTGGTTTTCTCACTCTTAATGCCATTCAATACTGGATCCTTGTGATTACTCCCGGAATTATTTTTGTTAACTTCGGTGGTATTTGTGTGACTTTCAGTATTATTTTTGGTGCCATTTTGTTCAATTTCTTCAATATTGTCAAGTTCTAGTAAGCTTTTGTCAAATTCATCATCTGAATGTATACCAGTCTCAGTTTTCTTAGCAGATTTCTTAACAATAGGCTCTGTTCTTTTTATAGCCTCTTTACCAAAAAGGTCAGTTGATTTTACTTCTTTGAGAGACAGTTTGGTTTTTTTGTTGTTGGACTCAGCTTTGGATTTTGGCTTTGGCTTAAAAAGTAATATAATAATTAATACAGAAATAGTAGATATTACAAAAACTACTTTTGCAGATATCTTTGTATACTTACCTTAAATAGGTAGATATCTTTATACTTTAAATAGTATAAAGATATCTAGGTAGGTATTGTAGAATTAAGAAGGTAGATTACAAATTATGGGGAAAATTAGATTATCAGAGAGATATAAATATTTGGGAGTGATGTAATGTAATGGACTTTTCACCAAGAGCCTAATTTTCTAAATGTGTCTAAATAAAATGGAGAAGAGACATTGTTATTGATAATATATGAAAAAAGGGATGACAGCAATTCCATTACATTTTCCATTAAAACATTCCAATCAGAAACTATAATTTAGTATCTTCAACTACTTTTCCCTCTTGGGTTATCAGCAAAAACACTTACCTTTGCCTTAATTTCGACATTGGGTGACTGTGGTATAACATCATCGTCATCATCATCAATAATTTTCCTTTTAGGAGTGGGTTTGCTTGCAGGTTTTGAAGAAAAATATTTGCGTATGTCCTGTGAAAGATTTTCACAAAGATAAAGTGTGAATTTCATTTTGTGCATGTTGTATCTTTCAGTTTCAGCTGATTCTATAGCAATGTAGTATAACATATCCTACCTATGTCTTTTGATTGTGGTTTGTGTGATATGTGGTTAATTTGAATAAGTAGATATAGTTTTAATTTATAAACAGTATTTATTTAATAAACATACTTTGTTTTCTTTTGGACAAGATATAAAGTTAAATAGAATTAATAATTAGAATAGGATTTTTTTTTACTTATAGAAGATTCTCATAAAATAAAGATTTGACAGAATTAATGTGCAATATTTAATGAATTGATAAGTCCAGCTCTGTAAATGTAGGTACTCTATATTATATCTAATCTTGACGACTGCATGCAATTCAATGCAATCTCTGATAAGAATAAGTAGGTAGGTTCTTATTATATTTGTAATATCAATCCTTTATCTATCTATTATTTACTATTACTCTATCCATTGTTAGAGGTACATCCAGTATCAGAAGACCCAGACCTGGGTCTTCTGCTATATAATAAAGAGAGGACAAAGTAGGTACAATACTGTCGGCGGATCTAGGCCCGTCTGAAGTTAGGCTTTCCGAAAATTGTTGTCCCCATATTCCCGCCATGAGCCAATGTAAATCAGCTCTAACTTTACAGATAGTACAACATGACACATCTTTTACAACATTAATATTTTCACCCGCATAAGTGCCGATCCCGCGGGAATATGGGGACAACAATTTTCGGAAAGCCTAACTTCAGACGGGCCTAGATCCGCCGACAGTATTGTACTTACTTGGAAATTATAAATAAAAAAAAAATAAGTAGGTTGTTTATGAGCAGCAGTAGGACAAGAAATTATAGTTATTAATTTTTTTGTCTGTCTGTGTTTCTGTTACTTGTGCATTAAAAAAACAAGTTTGTTTTAAAAGAATGTCGTAGTATACTTTAAATTGAAATCCGACAAGTAAAACTAGAGTAATGAATGAATAACTGAGTCAGCCAACTCCCATCCAGTGAAAATTTGCAAACGCTAGTGAAATCTGGGGGCGCAGCTATTTAATAGACACAAATACCTAGATTATGAAATAGTCAAAAAGGTAGTAGTAGTATGGCTGCTATAAAGTAACTGTTTATGGACCAAATAGTTTTGTCAGGAACCTGCAACCTTCTGCGTAGCAGGCGGGTATTCTACTACCACGCCACAGATGTCTAGGTTTGTTAAATAAGCACCTACCTACAAAAATATTAAAATTTTGTTGGTAGTGAAAATTCAAACTGACACAGTACACATAACCTACCATTTTATGACCGTTATTTATCGTTTACGCAGATTAAAACATAATTTAAATTTTCACACGATGTCGTTGTTGA
Source organism: Idaea biselata (assembly GCA_958496205.1). Lineage (NCBI taxonomy): Eukaryota > Metazoa > Arthropoda > Insecta > Lepidoptera > Geometridae > Idaea > Idaea biselata. Next base: position 37,211,541 of record OY292394.1, on the reverse strand, counting down.
TGTTGTAGGCAGCAAATAATATAATTTCCATTTATACTTTACACAAATAAACGCGCAAAAACCAACAGCAACAACAGAGATTACAGCGGATATTTTTACTTTGACGTTGACAGTTGATGACAGAAATTTAAGTTTTTTTTTCTTATTTTTGACCAGCCATAGGTTAGGCACTTTTCAGGCACAAGCACACGCTTTTATAAATAACCATTGCATTGTTACAAATAAATAAAACATGACTTGTGACTTGTGACATGGTGGTCAATTTTAATGAGGAGGAACACTAACTTTTTATCCCGGCAGAGGGCGTTAGTCGGATGATCTTTGGTTTGAATTAAGAATTGTCAAACAGCTGTTTTTTACAACTCTCGGCGGGACTTTCGGCGGGAAAGCGGAGACACCATGTCGTGCTCCAATGTTATTTTCGTTAAACTATGTTGTAAACTCGGTTAAATTGTTTAATTTTGGTGGAATCTTATTCAATTTAGTTCCGTGAATGTGCACAAGTGTAGTGAAAACAAAATTGAGTGTTAAACATGGACTTTCCGTCGTTCGCGCCGAAGGTCCTTGAAGGTTATAGTAAAGTTGCCACCGCTTTACCATAACTTGAAACTATAGGCCCGATCGGGCTAATTTCATGCAAAATACTTGATACTGGCAAGATGTACAAGATGTACGACGCCAAAACTTTAATAAGAAGAAACTTGAAATATTCTAAAACTTGACCCTGGCTGTTCCAAATTGGCCATATCGGTCTCAGACCGAAATAAATAAAAAAAAAAAACTCTCGGCGCCAAATTGGCCATATCGGTCTGACACCGAAAGAATAAAAAAAAACTCGGTGTTTCCATTGGTGGAGGACCATCATCGAAAAAAAAAAGATCATCCGACGCCAGCGCCATCTGCTTACAGCTTTGCGTGTGGCACCCCACTAAAGGAACCGTCTTTTGGCAGGTGCCAAATATGTAAACAAAGGCACACAAAGGGATGCTAGTATTTAATCGGAACGAAAACTATTCGATTAACGATTATTTTATTACTCTAAGTGTACCTGTGGTTTCATCTTTATTTACCTATGCCGTCATGTTGGTAGCAAAACAAAAAAGTCCAAAATACAAAAAAAATAATATGCTACCTAGAATCTAAGGGGATTTGTATATAAAGAATGAATGAACGAATCTTCCTGTATTCAAGGTTTGTTATAGCACATTCAAAATATTTAGGCAAGACTTTATTGTTTTGCTACCAACATGAAGGCTTAAGTAAATAAAGATGAAACGCACTCTAGTACATTATTTAAAAGAAGAATACTTAAGACTGACCGTTCAAAATGGACCAGCTTTGTTCCACAGATATCATATTCTCGGGGTAGCCTGATTCCATAGAGGACGCGTCCCCAGGTGGCGGATAGGGGAATGCTCGATGAAGCGTCAAATCTTCATAGGGTAGGAGGAAAATAAAATACCTCCCGCGGACCACAAGGCCGGAGAAGGACACTTCGTAACCAAACCTCTGCCCCCGGCTTCTCTGAATTATTCGGAGCAGAGGCCGTGGGCAGTACTGTGTATCTAGGCTGGGGTACACAGAAGAGTTGGCGGCGGATGAACCCCTAGAGGGTCAACGGCGGCGCTCGCGCCTCAAGGTAGGCGACAGCTTCCTCACAACCACAGGTCATCGCTCCCGATATGAGCAACAAACAATAAAAAAAAAAACCATGGATGCGGAATTTCAAAACAAACTACCCCAGGAGGGTACCAGCGAGTCTGGAGAATCCCTCCCTGAGCATAGCTCAGGCAGCTCCTCGTATTCTGGGGGGAGCAAAATTTCGCGCACTTCGTTCGACAGTGTAGGAGCGGGCAACCAGGCTTCTACATCAGTGAATGCTACTGGAAAACAATGTGTTCAGCAGGTGTTTCATCCTAGCCTGTTTTTTAGAAATAGAAGTTCGTCACTAGGAAGCATTTCTCAATTAGACAAAAATCCCAATACACCAGCACCTAAACCGCCAGAGTGGCAAAGAGTTCCCGAAAGCAGAAATAACAAACGGAAACGGCCGAAACTTCAGTCTCCTTCGCCAGAAAAAACCACAATATCAAATAGGTTTAATGGATTACCTCTTGATCCTAAAGATGCTGCAAACAAAACATCTGAAAAACGACCTAGCAAACCGCCACCTATAATACTATATGGCATTGAAGATGTTAATAAACTTGTAGAACTGTTACAGTCCACCGCTGACAAGGAGAGCTTCACGATAAAAATTGTCAACAGAAACCAACTGAGAGTAACCTGTATAGACACGGTAGTATACAAAAATGTTATAACATTAGTCCGAAACAAAGGACTCATAGGACACACTTTTAACCTGAAAGACCAACGGGCCTATAGAATTGTGATAAAAAACTTACACTATACAACTCCACATAGTGAAATCATAGAAGAAATTGAACACACTGGAAACAAAGTCTATGGTGAAATTATTAACTCGAAATTTGGGCCTGATAAAAAGCCGACTTCCACATTCTTCGTCAACGTTGAGCCAGGGCCTAACAATGCAGCAGTGAAGGATATTAAATATATCTACCATCAGTCAGTAACCATTGAAGACCCAAAAAAGAAAACAGCACTACCACAATGCCAAAGGTGCCAACAGTACGGCCATTCCAAAAATTACTGCACAAGACCATACAGATGCGTTAAATGTGCCCAAGGACATAAAACCGCAGACTGCCCAAAAAAGGACCGAAACACCCCAGCACTATGTGCCCTTTGCCAAGGGGACCACCCGGCTAATTATAAAGGTTGCAAAGTCCACAAAGAGATCCTGGACAGACGTATGGCAAGAAATCCAAACCTCAAGAGTAAAACACGAGAAGTGAAAAGTAAAACTACTACCACAGACACTCAACCCGATGCTGAAGAAATGCAAGAAAATCAGCTGTACTCGGATATATTAAAAAAAGAGAAAACCAAACCAGCAACCACAACCAGCGTAAACAGCAAAATAGAAGAGCTACTAATCAAACAGTCGGAGAAATTCGAGATGATATTACAACAGATGAGCACTCTCATGAGTCTCATAGTCACACTTGTCGAAAAGATATCAAAATGACCGCCCTCAGAGTGGGCACTTGGAACATCAATGGCCTTGGTTCAACTAAGGCTGAACTGGAGCTCCTGATACACAATAGTAAACTTGATGTTGTTCTTATCTCCGAGGCACACTGCACAGATAAAAGCAAAGTCAATATCAAAGGATGCAATACATATGTCACTAATCACCCCGATGGAACAGGTCATGCAGGAACAGCCATTGTAGTAAGAAGCTCCATAAAACACCAAGTGCTTCCAAAATTAAAAAAAAACCACATCCAGGCTACAACCATTGCGGTCGAAAGCAGCTGCGGACCACTCAATCTGTCAGCAATATACTGTCCACCGAGACATACTATAAGTGCAGCAAATTTCAACGAATACTTTTCAACACTGGGAGGAAGATTTGTGACTGGTGGCGACTGGAACGCCAAAAATACATACTGGGGATCGAGACTAACTACAACTAGAGGCAGGCAACTAAAACTAAGCTTGGATGAAAATCACCTCCACTGTATCTCATCAGGAAAACCAACTTCCTGGCCATCAGACCCAAAAAAGAAACCAGACTTATTGGACTTCTTCGTAGTAAAGGGGCTTTCGAAAAATTACATGAAGGCTGAGTCCTGCCTAGACAGTGGTTCAGATCACACACCTGTCCTGCTGACTATTAGTACAACTGTCATCTGCTATGAGAGACCTGACACCTTGATTAATAATAGTACTGATTGGGAAGGATTCAGGGAGTACATTGAAGAGAACATCCAGCTTAAAGTCTCCTTAAAAACACCTGACGAGATAGATGACGCAACCCAACACGTTACTAACCTCATACAAAAAGCTTGCTGGTTGAACACTCCTCCAAAAGAAGAAACAAATTGTCAAGTGGCTGAGAACGTGCCCTTAGATATAAAAAACAAAATCCTAGAAAAGAGAAGATTACGTAGGGTATGGCACCAAACCAGATGTAAAAGTGATAAGACTGCACTTAACAAAGCGACTAAGGACCTGAAAATCGCCATAGAAATTCAAAACAATGTCACACTGCAAAATAAATTGGAAAATCTAACTGCCACAAAACCGACAGAATACTCCCTCTGGAAGTTCACAAAGACGCTGAACAGACCACAATTATATAAGTGTCCAATTAGAAAACAGTCCGGATGGACTAGGACTAGCCAGGAAAAAGCCAACGTGTTTGCTAATCACCTAGCTGCCATCTTCACGCCCAATGGAAGCAAAAACGCGGAATTTGAACACGAAGTGGAATCTACCCTACACCAAGACCTACAATTATCCACCCCACCAAGACCAGTGACAATTGGGGAATTAAGGAGGATCATAAATAGACTCCAAAATAAAAAGGCTCCTGGATTCGATCTTATCACAAAGGAAATTATCACCCAACTTCCCACGAAAGCATTGGTCTTCCTAGTTGTTCTCTTCAACGGGATATTCCGAGTTCAGTACTTTCCCAGACTATGGAAAGTATCCATAGTAACAATGATACATAAGCCTGGTAAATCTCCGGAAGATGTCTCATCGTACAGACCCATAAGCCTCTTGCCTGTGCTGTCCAAAATGTTTGAGAGGATCCTCCTGAGCAGAATATCACCCCTGCTCAATGAAAACCTGGTAATACCTCAACATCAGTTTGGCTTCAGACAACACCATTCAACAATAGAACAAGTACATAGGGTGTGCGATAAGATACGTCAGTCTTTTGAGAACAAGGAATACTGCACTTCCGTATTCTTGGATATTCAGGCAGCCTTCGACAAGGTGTGGCATAAAGGTCTCCTTTACAAAATAAAAACATCACTCCCACACAGCTACTACCTGTTGATGGAGTCATATCTCGCAGACAGAATCTTCCAGGTGAGAGAGGATGGGGAACTGTCTGATATCCAAGACATAACGGCGGGAGTCCCACAGGGATCGGTCCTTGGCCCTGTCTTATACACCATTTACACGGCTGACCTCCCACAAATACAAGGTGTAACTACGGCTACATTTGCTGATGACACCGCAATTCTCGCAAGTAGCAAGGACCCAATCACAGCATCCGCTACCTTGCAGAATAGCATTAACAAAGTCGACGACTGGATCCAGAAATGGAGGATTAAAGCCAGCACAACCAAATCTGTACAGGTCACATTCACACTGAGAAGGGGAAACTATCCTCCAGTAAAAATGGGGGATAATGTACTACCACAGAGTGACTCAGTTCGATACCTCGGCATGCATCTGGATAAAAGGCTGACCTGGAAAAAACATATTAAATCAAAACGAGACGAGCTGAATATCCGATTCAAAAACATCTACTGGTTGATGGGGCGTAACTCCAAACTGTCGACCGACAATAAGCTACTGATCTACAAAACAATCCTAAAACCAGTATGGATGTATGGCGCTCAACTGTGGGGAAGCGCTTGCGACTCCAGTCTAAAAATTATTCAAAGAATGCAAAATGGTATCTTAAGGACCATTTCTAACACATCATGGTTCGTCACCAACGCAGAAATCCACGACGCACTAAACATAAGAACTGTTAAGCAGGAGTTGAAGGCAACAGGGAACAAATACATAACCCGATTGGAAAATCACCCGAACGACCTAGCTACCGCGCTAGCAATCATCAGCTACTCCAAACGACTGAAACGCCACGACATACAAAAACTTGGCGACAGATGGTGAAGGATGAGGTGTTTCCTGATGAGGAGCTTCTTGCACAAGACAATGCGACACAGAACAAATTTGCTTATAGTCTGTGACTGATTGCAAATATGCACAGAGAGAAAAAAAAAAAAGATATCTTATTCGACACTTCAAACAATTTGTTGTAACAAATTGTTTCAATCGCAAGTTATGAAATATGGATTATTCGATTGATTACGTAGACTTAGAGCCATGGTGTTAGTATTTTCGTCCTATTCTTACTACGTTAAAAGATATTGGGTGTTAAAGTTTCACATTTTTGGGAGTTTCACACAAAACACCACCAGATGTCGTTACTTGTCTCGAATGTCCATAAATCTGAATTTGTAAAACCATTAAATGACTACAGAATTCCACGTATCGGTCCAGAATTTATAAAGAAAATAATTATTTTTAATTAATAAGATTTATTGACTGAAAGATGACTTGATTAACTACCTTAGTGGTATACCAATTCAGATTTATGGATATTCAAGACAAATAACGACATCTAGTGGTGTTTTGTGTGAAACTCCCAAATGTGAAACTTTAACACCCAATATCTTTTAACTTAATAAGATTATGACGAAAATACTAACACCATGGCTTTAGCTCGCATAGATCAATTGAATTAATCCATGTCTCGTAATTTGCGATGGCACATAAAATAAAATTAAGGTACCTCTAACCCCCAGGTAAAATCCCTAAGGAAAAACGCCGATCTTCTTTATTTGGATGATATTTTTGACTCCTGCCAAAAGTCGGTTCATTTAGAATTTAGACAAATTATATTAATGGCTAAACATACCGATATATCGAACAAATAATATCGAAATTTTTTCAACAAGCTGAGACTCGAGTGACATTTTTCGACTCGAGTCACTCGATTGTAAACTATAACTTACTCGAGTTTTACTCGAGTGAAAGGTACACTCGAGTCAAATGAAAATCACTCGGAGAAACATTTTTTTCCATTTTTACAGCGTAAATTACTTTTTATTGGGAATAATTTATAACAAATGAGATGTAAACTAGTAATTTACGCTGGAAGAGGAAAAAAAATGTTTCTCCGTTTTATTTCATTTCGAATGAATATTTTGGAAAACCTTGTGGTGGGGACCCTAAAAAAGTAAAATCTTAATCCGAATAATATCGATATTATGGTAGGAAACTAAATTTTTCATAATTTATTTTGGTATTAAGTTTGTATGAAAATGGTAACAGTCGCCACGTTCTTATTTATTTATAATATTAGCTGAGTTCAAATAGTTGTTCTCATCATAAACCAACATGTCTCAACTAGTTTTTATAACTGGCGTCAAAATCAATTAATCGATTGACTCAAGTGCGCTCGAATGTCGAGTCGACTCGAGTAACTCAAAAATCGAGTCAAGAGTTTTTTTCTTTCGTTCGAGTACGAGTTAAACAAAACCTGCTCGAGTCCCATCACTAACAAGCCTAATCAATCTCTCTCTTTTGTCTCTCCGCTAGGAGTATAAGTGTTCGGTGCTTTTGTCTGTGTTCGTGTTGTGCCGGTGTGCTTTGGTTGTGTAAGTTAATTTATTTTACTTTATTCCATTAAAATTCAGTGATTATTTATCTTTGTAAGTAATCCACTCTCAACACTCTGCTTTTCCCTTTCATTCAGCAAAAAGCCGTAAACTTAAATATAAATGTATTTTTCAATGTGATAGTTATCTCCGTGTTCGGACATCGCTATTAATTCGAGGAGTGTTCTGCGCGCTTGTAGGGGAGCAAGAACCTTCTGTCGAAGCACCATGGAGTTCTTTGAGATCACTCGTCTCAAGTCAGTCGAAATCAAACTGGAGACGGACTGGGCAGGTATTTGTTCTTTACCTTGACTTTGCACCCATTTCCAAAACAAGTTTCCTAAACTTGCTGCCGCGATTCTCCCTCTGTGTTATGGTCTCTGCATAAGTAACGGGTCCCGGACGGAACGTGTCAATTTCTACATACAAAAATCCCATGCCATCCCCCTCATATCGTCGCCCCGACGGGATTTTTCTATGTAGAAATTGACACGTTCCGTCCGGGATACGTTACGTATGCAGAGACCATAATAGAGTATACCTACAAAACAATGTATGCTATAGTTCACGCAAAACTTCATGGCCCGTCTGATCTAGGCGCAGATAGTTGCGCACAACGCGAATTATAGATGCGCCTGGTAAAGGTACGGTCGCGGGAGGGGACCGACCCTCCCCGCGCGTCGCTAGTTCCCCGCGACCATCCCGCAACGCATACTGTGTAACTGTGTAGCTATATAGCTGTGTGAGTGCTACGTTCGTGTACTAAACACATTAGTGATGGGTCAACTCGGAATAAACGTAACTCGAGTCAACTCGAGTTAAAATGCACGTAACTCGAGTTAACTCGAGTTGCAACTCGAGTTGGTAGGCATGATTAACCCAATTAATTATTTTATAAACTTTGCCACTTTACGCCAAAAAAAACCAAACCGATTCTGATGAGACTTAGTATGTAATTAGCTGGAGACTTAAATTATTACATACATACATTTTTATCGCAATATTCCCACGGCATCAAAATTTTTCAACTTCAATATTTCACCAAGAACGAGGCTTACACAATGTGAAACCACGACATGTAGTTTTTTTACATTTTAATCCTTCGGTCCTTACCGAAATTGGCAATAGGACCGAAATAAAAAATAATTTATCGAATAAAATAACCACCAATTATGCGTTTTTAGGTTAAAATTTGTAGTAATAGTAATAGTATTGAACTCGAGTTCCCAAGGTTTAACTCGAGTTGACTCGAGTTAATCGCTACTCGAGTTAACTCGAGTTGGCAACTCGAGTTGACCCATCACTAAAACACATGCGCGTTTTCGTCTCGAAGTACAGGCGATAACTAAAGTTGTTTTGTTTTTTTTATTCGTTGGTATTATTTTTTGTTAAAGTTATTCGTTATTTTTGCTAGGTAATTATTAATTTATTATGGAAGGTGTAACACCACAAAGTACATTATATATTATAGGTAATAGAGACATCAGTAAAAATTGCGACTACAGCGCCTCTGACATTTGATAGAGTAACTAAAATCACCTACCGTCGCGCGACGGCCCACTAACTAATTTTATTTTATTTTATTTGAAATAATGCAGGTACTTATTAAATGTAAAATTCTTTGTTTCTAACAAAATTATTATTAATTAACAAAGAATTCCACATAGTCACTTAAAAATAAATACACAATGTTTATATGACGAATTTATTTTATCTTTCTTATAATCTGCTGCTAACTTTTTTACTAATCTTCTTCAATCACCTCTCTGTCCCTCCTGCGACCTTTCAAAATATTATATAGAGAGGGGTCGTCGAAGTCCAGATTCAAAGCCAAATTATTATGAAAAAGCACAAAAACACAAAAACACAACATTCAGAACAGCAAAATGAAACCTAATGGGAAAAAAATAGGGTTGCTATACCTGGAGTTTTTTTCCCCAGAAAGGAGATAAAAAAAGATTTATAAATATTTTTTGAATTATTTTAATGTAATGATTAGTTACATATAATATGGATTTTTTTTATCTGAAATAAATGTTTTTAATAGAGATGGGCCGACTAGTCGCCGACTAGTCGAGAAAGGCGACTAGTCGGCAGTTCAACCGACTAGTCGGCAACTAACAATTATACAATAAAACTAATTTTTATTCAATTAGTAGTACAGTTTAGAAGGTGGGTAGTCAGAAAATCGTAAACAAAACACGTCATAGCTTACATACATCATCTAAACATCTAAAATGTCATAATTATGCCTCAGCTCCAATTTTTTTTTAACTTTTATTTTTATTTTAACCATTTTTTCGAAGTTTCGCTACAGCTTTCGAAGTCCAAACTTATCCAAAAATAGGAACAATCGCCGAGTGATCATGATTAACTCAAATATCTCGGAATTATAATGATCTGCATTGCATAGTCGGCAATTTTGGAACCGACTAGTCGGCTAGTCTGCTAGTCGGCAGAACCCCTAGTCGGCCCATCTCTAGTTTTTAATATTCTATTTTGAGTGCTTATACTTGCACTGGGCTTTCTTAGAAGTGTTTTTTTTTAAGAAACAATACTTCTGCAAAAACACAACGCACGATAGACGCAGGGCTGGATTCGAACCAGCATCTTACTCAAACCGGGAGTAAGATGCTGGTTCAATTCAAAATCAAAATAAAGATGAGTACCTACCTAATTAATTAGATGGAGTAAAATGTCAATTATAAAATTAAATGTCATTGTAATAAAATAAAACAAAAATGGGAAGTTTTGACGGGAACGCCAAGACAACATGTCGTGCTCCAATTTTATTTTCGTGAAACTATATTGTGTAATCCAGGTTAAATTTTCGGCCTAATAGGTCTTTTCCCAGATTCAGAGATTGAATTATAGGTATACCGACTGGGTCATTTAACCTGGCGGGTTAAAAATAAAGTTCAAAAAGATATTTGAATATGGTGTCTACTTTTATCTCTTTTCATTAGAAGTATTATTAAATGGATTTTTTTTGTGATTTTTACCACTGTTTACGCTGTTGTGGTTTTGAAAATTATAAGGAAATTATAAGTCCGTATCTGGCAACCCTAACTACACCACAAATCACAATACAGTTTCGTGAAAATAGTGACATCTAACATTTGACGTAGAAACTACCTAGTACATAGTTTCAAAATAAGTTCGAGCTGAAAAGCGTGTGTGTAACACCTTTATGCAAAAGTTCGAATTTCCAAAAGTCGTAGAGCAAAAGTTGTTCACCTAGACCTCTAGAACAAACCCCTTTCGGCTTAATACCCCCTCCTCGGAACAGCCTGTATGTAGCGAAAAAATCATATATGATTCCTCGTTTTTGTAAATAAATAAGGGGGCGTCCATAAATTACGTGAGATGTTTAGGGGGGGGGGAGGGGGTCGAGTCAAATCTCATCTAATCTTACGTTGGTGAGGGGGGAGGGTCTCGGCAAATATCACGCAATTTTTTTTTTGATTGAAACAAAAAAAAATACTATTTTGGTCCATTTAATCCAGATTGTACACGCTGAAAAAAAAAATGTTGCTACCGGAGCTGTATTTTACTGCTCCAGTAACTGAACACACTATACAGTTTACACGAAGCAAATTTTTCTTTTCTTTTACTATAACAATCCAACGCGTTTACGTAAGAAACCCACATTTTGAAAAATCTCACGAGAGATTGGAGGATGGGGGAGTTTGAATAAAATCTCACGACATCTCACCAAGGGGGGAGGGAGGGACAGAAAATTTCAAAAAACACCTCACGTAATTTATGGACGCCCCCTAAGCAAACAATCTCTAAATCGAATAATTCACGAAAAAAACCTGCTTGATAATAATAATAATAATACGACATTGGCAGATGAGCAACAAGACTTCGTGGTTCGAAGCCATGATCAATAAAAAAAGGAATGAGGTTGGCGCATTTTCAAAGAATTTGCTTTAGAGAAAAGTATGGATAAGACAGATTCGAATTTTGAAAAGTCTTTGCACGGTAAGAAATTTGCGCGCAAAACAGATCCTTTCCGAGGTTGTGCGGTGAAAAAGACCTGCAAAATCACATTTTGCGCGCTACCGTGCAAAGACTTTTCAAAATTCGAATCTGTCTTTTCCAAACTTTTCTCTAAAGCAAGTCCTTTAAAAATGCGCCAACCTCATTTCTCGTGGGGACACTATGTAGTTTTTATTTTTTTTCAGTTTATGAAACAATATCTAACTTACAAAACGGAATATAACTTCATTTTATAATCTGCACAAATTAAACATTGTTTCATAAGGTCCCTCGCCCACGGCGACTTTTTGTAGCGATGCTGTCGCGCGTTCGCATCGATACAGTCGCGATGCAATCGCTAGCTGTGTGCCCTCGCCCACGGGGCGCTGAGATAGTAGCGATGCAAACGCGATACTATCGCGCTTCAGTCGCGATGCAAGCGCAATTCAGTCCCCTCCCTCCGTTTTTTCCCTGAATCGATGCGTTTGCTTCGATTTAGTCGCGATGCAGTAGCGCGTTGGTAGTGCGTTAGCATCGCTACTGTAGCGCGTTACAAATGCGATTACCACGCGTTAATCGCGCGTATGCTAAACTCGCGACTGCATCGCTACAAAAAGTCGCCGTGGGCGAGGGCCCTAACATAACTAATACTGGCTTAGTTGATTGACCTTTGCAACTCTTTAGGATTCTAGTTTTCCAATCTTTTAAACTCGGTAGAGATCGTGTGCTGCAAACCGCGTGGTATATTATGCCTTATACTGGTGACCGACCGCTCTTCCAGGGGGGGGCAGCTGCCCCCCCCTGCCCGTACCTCGCTACGCCCATGTCTGTGCGAACTATACAAGTTTCGTAATTTAATGCCTACTCTAGCCAAATCAAGTTATAATTTTCAATGAATTTATTTAAAATTATTTCTAAAAATTGTTGAGAAAATTGTATAGAAATTCTATATGGGTTACTATTATGAAGTAGTAGTATCTATATTTATGGTAAATATAGATACTTTGTAGATTTGAAGACTACATGAAAACTCCTGATATTCCTTCTACTGATTTAGGGCTCAAAAAATTTATAATTTAAGCATATTCAGTGGATATTTTGTATTCTTTTCCAGTAATTGAAGGCACTGACATAAATAATGAACACAACAAGGGTACCTCTGATGATGAAGGCAATATGCAAACTCTGACCGAGGAATTAAAGCATGAAGTAGGAAGTGACGATGAAAATGACACCAAAGATATGTTAGACAATATTGAATGCCATAGTTCACAAGAATTGACTGATTCGGAATACATCAATCTGTACGACGATATGATAGATGTAGATGATGTTAAATTTGACATTTCGGAGACATTAGACAATGTTGGAGGTGAAACTGCTGATGAATGGAATGATGGAAGGAATCTAGCTTCATCGAGCGAGGATATATCTATCTCAGAAAGACTCCAATCCAGAAAGAGAATCAAGCTAAATGATGACACTGAAGGTAAGTCCCTAAAGTCTATAACAGATGTCATGTGTACTGTATACATGAAATGTATAAAAACATTTCTGTACCACTTAATACTGAAACACGTATAATGGCCTAATTGTAAGGCTAAGTGTGGAAAAGCCCGGCGAAACTAACTTACTGACTACTGAAACTTAAAGATAACGGCATCTGCTGATATGCATTAGCATATCAGAAATAAGTAGTAAATTCCTACTTATTTCGTTATTTATTTTCTATATCTTGCTATTCCCTGCCTAGACAGATGGAGGCTAGCCTATGTCAGTCATCACCAGCTTTTTGCATGCCAAACTTTAGCCCAGTCTAGCTATTGGTTAGAGTAGTACAACATTATATGTACTTATGTACATATTAGCTGACCCGGCGCACTTGGTATCGCCACTGCTCTTATCGTAACAATAAAATAACTTGACATCTTCATCACTAGAATGTCCCCATTACATACTGTAGAGAGAATATACAAATTCCTCTGTTCTCGATTTTCATATGTTTCAAAATGGAACCAAGTTCATTTGCAAAAATAAATTAAAGGACAAATGGTAAAATACTAATGCAAAGATTTAGCGTGCGGGTCACCGACGCCGTTATACTTATCGGTTAATAAGTCATTGGTCCCGGATTATGAATGATACGTCATTTTAGGACAAATGTGATGCGCCCTATTCATTGTTGATATATCTCACAGAACGTCCCCCATACATACGTCGCGAGGAACAGAAACTGATGGCATCGGAACACCTCAGCGGGAACACCGAACGAAAAGCGGACAAACTTCAAACTACTAACAAAATGATTTCAAAGGCACATTTAAAGACACACTCTACTGATGAAGTGACGCAGTTTGTGGGCGATATCTGTCATCATACATTTAAATACAAAAGTACTGTAAAACGGCATTTATTGAAACATACTGGTAAAAAGCCCTATTCATGCGATAAGTGCGATTATAAATGTAATCAAAAAACCAATTTAAAAACGCATTTATTGAAACATACTGGTAAAAAGCCATTTTCATGCGATAAGTGCGATTATAAATGTAATCAAAATACCCATTTAAAAACGCATTTATTGACACATACTGGTGAAAAGCCATTTTCATGCGATAAGTGTGATTACAAATTTAAACATAAAAGGAGTTTAAAAACGCATTTATTGAAACATACTGGTAAAAAGCTGTATTCATGCGATAAGTGCTATTATAAATGTAATCAAAAAACCCATTTAAAAACGCATTTATTGACACATACTGGTGAAAAGCCATTTTCATGCGATAAGTGTGATTATAAATGTAGTCGAAAAGCCGATTTAAAACAGCATTTATTGAAACATACTGGTGAAAAGCGATTTTCATGCGATACGTGTGATTATAAATCTAATCATACCGCCAATTTAAAAAAGCATATATTGAAACATACTGGTGAAAAACGATTTTCTACTGGTGAAAAACGATTTTCATGCGATAAGTGTGATTATAAATCTAATCAAACCGCCAATTTAAAAAGCCATTTTTTGAAACATACTGGTGAAAAGCCATTTTCATGTGATAAGTGTGATTATAAATGTAGTCGAAAAGGCGATTTAAAACGGCATTTATTGACACATACTAGTGAAAAGCCCTATTCATGCGATAAGTGCGATTATAAATGTAATCAAAAAACCAATTTAAAAAGGCATTTATTGAAACATACTGGTAAAAAGCCATTTTCATGCGATAAGTGCGATTATAAATGTAATCTAAAACACAATTTAAAAAAGCATTTATTGACACATAATGGTGAAAACCTTCTAACCTACAAAATATAATCTTGGAAAATGTGAAAGAAGTTCTCTATTTTGTACCCGAAATTGCATTTGGAATTAAATTAAACTTAATTTAAAGTTTTTCTTTCTTACTACTTAATATTAGAGATGGGCCGACTAGGGGTTCTGCCGACTAGCAGACTAGCCGACTAGTCGGCAATGCAGATCATTATAATTCCCAGATATTTGGGTTAATCATGACCACTCGGCGATTGTTGGTATTTTTGGATAAATTTGCACTTCGAAAGCTGTAACGAAACTTCCAAAAAATGTTGAAATAAAAATAAAAGTTGGAAAAAAAAATTCATGGAGCTGAGGCATAGTTATGACATTTTAGATGTTTAATGTTTAGATGATGTATGTAGGCTATGACTTGTTTTGTTTACGTTTTTCTGACTATCCACCTTCTACTTCATACTGTACTATTAATTCAATTAAATATTGGTTTTATTGCATAATTGTTAGTTGACGACTAGTCGGCACAATTTGCCGACTAGTCGGCCCATCTCTACTTAATATGTACCTACATTTTAGTCAGAAATAAACGATTTTATATTGATACTAGCTGAGATTAGCGCGTTCAAACTTCAAACAAACAAACTCTTTCGCTTTATAATAGTAATAGATACATAGATAGAAGATATTTGAGGCCGTCAGCACATATCCGGCCTTACCCGCATATTGTTAGACCCAAAAATGGCATAACCGGCCTTTAAATTTAGCTAGATGAAAAAAATGCAAAAAATATAAGGTAAGGTCCACTGAACTGAAACTATACAAGTATGGTAGGTCAGTTTGGTTTCAGATTTTAATAATTTTAAATCATTTGCAATACTTAGTTTCATTTCAGTGTCTATATTTTGTCTAATGGGGTGCCACACACAAAGCTGTAAGCAGATGGCGCTGGCGTCGGATGATCTTTTTTTTTTTATGATGGTCCCCCACAAATGAAAACGCCGAGTTTTTTTCTTACGGTCTGAGACCGATATGGCCAATTTGGCGCCGAGAGTTGTAAAAAACACCTGTTTGACAGTTCTTAATTCAAACCTAAGATTAATCGACTCGCGCCCTCTGCCGGGATAAAAAGTTAGTGTTCCTCCTCATTAAGGAACCGTCTTTTGGCAGGTGCCAAATATGTAAACAAAGGCACACAAAGGGATGCTAGTATTTAATCGAAACCAAACTATTCGATTAACGATTATTACTCTGAAGAACTTACAATCGATTATTGCTAATTATTATAAATTAATTTCTTATTTGAGTGACACAAAACAATATCTAGTTATATGTATTGGAACCTCGACCCCCTCGCGTCACTAGGAGAATGCGCGAAGTCGGGGCGATCAACCAGCGCAAAGCAAGGTGGAACAGCTCCGGGAAGAGCTCCGGCAAAGGCCGGTCCTCGGCTACAGCAACCGAGGGCCGGTCTATGAACCATCGAGGAGAGTCCGCCTCTACTGAAGGAGACGCTGAGTTGTAGTCATAGTGCACTCTCGTTCCTCGGAAGAGGAGCTAACGACAACCTCGCTGGGGGCCGATGGAGAAGCCACCTACCACATATCCTGTGTGATACCGGAGCTGTTAAAGGCACGCTCATTTCCCGGCATGGACCCACATGTCTATCATGCATGAACCTATAAATCATACACACTGAAACCAAATTTCGTCAGACTTGAAGCAATAATTTAAGTTTATGGTTTGTTAATATTGCAAAATTTATCGTATTTAGGTTTTTTAGAATAATAAATTATTATTCTAAAAAACCTAAATATGTTAATAAAAAATCGAACATAAATTATTATTAAAAATATATTATGTTCGATTTTTTACTAACAGACCTCTTAATATATTAGCGATTTATTATAATCTGTGGTTATTCATTATTGATATCACTTCACTCTTCACTGGGAGACGGCACCTATCCATGAAGAATAACGTTTGTCAGTAGTAGAGATGGGCAGTGGGAAAAAACCCAACGGGAAAAAACCCAACGGGAAAAAACCCGGGTTTTTTCCCATTTGGGAAAAAACCGGGTATTTATGTGGGAAAAAACCCAATAGACGGGTATTTTCATTACTTAACGTAATTATCACGATCTTAAAAAAATTGCTTTATTTTTATTTTTAGAACAAATTCAGCGAAAAATAGGTACTTTGCGATGTGCACATACTTTGCGCCAGCGTATACAGGATGAATCGTTTAAACGGGCCTTCAGGGGGATATCCTCAACTATAAGAGATAGCGAAAAATGCTGAAAAGAGTTGCGTCCCCGATTTTGATAAAAACTAACATGGCATTAATAGATTTTTGATAAATTAATTACCCTGGCCAGGAATTAAACTTTGTCTTTTTGCAAAAAAATAAACACCCTATATTATTGTACCGATCGATAGTGTTGCTGATAAAGATCAAATCCTGGAAACAAACAAATTGTGGTAAATCGAGAAAAATGTCAATTTTTAATAAAAATATGAAATTTATTGTGTTGTTTTTAGTTTAGGTGATTGATTATGTATAAATTGACATTGCAAATTTGACTAAGCCCCTTTACAGCTGCAAATATATTATCGACTATTTTATTATAATTATTATTATTTTTTTTCAATCTCATTTTTGACATAGTACATTACCTATTAATTTTAATTTTATATTCCTTCTTTTATTTACTGACATAGCCCTTTTACAGCTGCACATAGGTATAGTGACTTACTCAATTAATTAATATAATAATGTGACATGTTTTCTTCTGTATTTTTATGATTATTTTTTATAATAAGTATTCAAGCGTGCCCTAATTGTGATCTCAATTTTTGTGTTGTTCTATTTAATGTAATCTTAGTGTTAATTTGACCTCAGCCCTTGTACAGCTGCAAATAACTTCATTTACTGACATTATTTTTCATTTGTAAACTTTATTTTTATTCTTTGGACTTGTATATTATTATTAATTAATATTATTATTCTGACAATGCCCGTTTACAGCAGCAACACCGATACTCAGTTTATATCTTTTTTTTTTTAATTCAATTATGTACCAATGATGTATCAATTTATGTTATATCTCTATTTTATTAATTTTGACGTGACTAAGTGTTCCAGAAATAATAACTAATTATTGTAGTGTTCCTATGGTCTGAATAAATGAGTATGAGTATGAGTAAATAGTCAAGTATGCTGTACAAGTACTCGTGGGTTTTCTACCCGTACCTATTACAACGACCTACTCGATTTGAACGACTGCAAATCGAGTAGGTCGTTGTTCTCGATTTGCAGAACATGGTCTGAAATGATGATTAATAACGAGGAAGTCGAAAAGGTTGAGAAGGCTGTCTTTCTAGGTATAACTCTAGACTCTAAGCTTCAATGGGGCCCACATGTGACAGCTTTGTCCGCTAGACTAAGTTCTGCAGCTTACGCTGTTAAGAAAATTCATTAATTCACAGATATTAAGACTGCCCGCCTGGTCTATTTCGGCTACTTCCACAGCATTATGTCATATGGCATCCTGCTGTGGGGGTGTGCTGCAGATATTAAGGATATCTTCATTTTACAGAAGAGAGCGGTACGAGCTATCTACAGGTTGGGCCCTAGAGAATCACTTAGAGAAAAATTTAAAGAAATAAATATTTTAACAGTATATTCACAATATATTTACGAAAATCTTTTATACGTCTGTGGCGGACAAGCTTGTTAAAAATCGGGACATACATTTATTTAATTTAAGAAATAAAGATGATCTAACTGTGCCCTGGAGTAGGCTCCAGAAAATAAACAGGTCCTTCTCTAGCTCATCTATGCTCTACTATAATAAGTTACCCAAGAATGTGTGTGACATGTCCATTAATAAATTTAAAACATATATTAAAAGCAAACTGTACAGGATGGCATACTATAATACATCGGATTATATTAACGATAAAAATCCATGGAAATGAATACTTTATTAAAAGACGGGGACAGACAGGGGCACGGTCGCGTTCGCGAATGCTTGGTTCGTTCGGCTCGGTTCGGTTCATCCTGGGGCGTATTCATGGAGTTCTGTGGTAAAGTAGCAGGATAAGTTATGGAAAGGAGTAAATAGATGGTTCTACCTACGAATTTTATAATAAAATTCTAGAGTGTAGGAAAGGAATGCAAGGCTGGCACCACAGAACTCTGGTGGTGGGTCCCGGGGCGGTTTGGGCGGTGTTGGGCGGGTTGTGTGTTTGTGGATGAGATAGTGTTTTAAGTAAACTATTTTTTTTATGTTTATTATTTTGTATATTATAACTTATTTGAACAGATAGACAGACAGACAGAGTTACTTTCGCTCTTGTAATGCTAGTAAGGATTATTATAGTAAGTATAGATTATTGCTCCAGTTCCACTTTTCTTCAATAATATTATATATGCGACAATGTAAATCACATGATTACTGCAAAAAAAAAATATACAAAAAAAAACCCCATGAGTTTCTTGTGTCTTCTTCTCATGTCATGGAGGTCGCGATCCGAAGACATAGTAGAGTAGATTAAATTAAAAAAAATGACATGTCAAAGAGATATCTTGCTAATATCCGAATGAATAAACGTACTTTGATTTTTTTTTTTTGATAAAATGCTAGATTTTATCATCATTTCAGAACATGTTCTGGTTTCAAAATTTCGCACACAGTTCAAAGCATGAGCTTTGATGTGTGATGTAAGCAGTGATGCACAACTGATAGATTTCTTTTTCTGTGAAAATTAATATTTTTATTAAAAATGAGGCATTTGTCTTGATTTACCACACTATGTTTGTTTCCATTTATCAGCAACGCTATCGATCAGTACAATAATATAGGATGTTTATTTTTTTTGCAAAAAGTCAAGGTTCGATTCCTGGCTAGGGTAATTAATTTTTCGAAAATCTATTAATGCCATTTTATTTTTTGTCAAAATCGGGGACGCAACTCCTTTCAGCAGTTTTCTCTTTCTCTTATAGTTTAGGATATCCCCCTGAAGGCCCGTTTAAATGGTTCACCCTGTATATTATTAATTTTGCAAAATTCTATTTCTTGTGTATTTCCCCTAGATGTAATTTAATTATTTAAAATATTATTTTATTTTATTTTTATTTAATTAATTAGGTAGCATTGAGTAAATAAAACGTTTTTGTTGAATTATAAAGATAAACAAAGTTACATTAGCTCTAATTAGTAGTAATAGTACTTAAATAGTACATACTATTTGATATATACATGTATCTACACATTACCTAGACGTTACATATGCTAAATATGAAAAAACCCGAATATTATCCCATTCGTGAATTTTCCCCGGGTTTTTTCCAGGTTTTTTCCCAAATTTGGGTTTTTTCCGGGTAAAATCCCATCACTAGTCAGTAGTACATTATTTAAAAATAGAATACTTAATTTATTTGGATGATAGTTTTGACTCCTGCCAAGTCGGTTCATAAATTAGAGAAAGTATAATATTCAACTTAATTTTGACAAAAATCAACTTCATTTTGTTTTCACTCGTTTTTGTGCCATTTAATTATTTATAGATTTATTATTACAAATGTCCTATGATTTTAAATGATAATTTTAATGACCGTTTTGATATTTATAAAGATTTCAATAACGGCAAGTGGTGGTGCGGGTAGTACAATATTTCTCAAGAAACATGCTTGGGGCGAATGCTGGAGCGAGGAGGAAATAGCGAAACTACGAGCACGTAAAGCTTTCGAGGACCTCGTGCCCGTGAAACTGGAACCTAATGAAATAAACGTGAATTACTTGAAAGAGGAACTTCGTTATTTCCGGAGAGCTTTGCGTTTTGTGGAGCGAACTACGGAGTCACGACAAGCCGCTGTGCTGAAGGAAGCCTTGGCTGACACGATCGGAGCTCACCTTCGTAAGGACATCCTTCCTTCAGTTCGATTCGCTTTCTACGCAGGTTATATCCCATACAGAAACGCTCGCCAATTACACGAACTCTACGACGAGCAGAAGAAGTTCCTCAATTCTCAAGGTTTGGGTTGGAAAACGCCAGATAGAATACCGAAATGGTCAAACTTGACCGTATCTAAGATTCTAATTGATTCGGGTACCCTTTTCGATCCATGTGCAAGCCTAGTTACGAAGCGTGATTCAAATTTCTGTATTCATTTACCGAAACCGAAGTTAGACGATGAGTACGAGCCTACGGCGATCGCTCTTCCATTCAAGCCTGGAGGTCTAGTAAGTCTCACATCTCCGACCTCTAACAATATCCTGTTGAAATACTACACAGCAGCTTCTCGGTGCATTTTGGGTAGTTCGCCGGAGAAATGTAGGCACTCGGATTTCCTGAATTTTAACAATGAAATGTGGCATTGGATGAAACGCGATGTCGCTCCTCGCCTAGTCGATGAAAAACTTTATCCAGCTTATGCGGGAATACTACGAATCGCTGCCGCCGTACAGACCTACGGCAAAGGCTTGTCTCGGCGAAATCTGTTCGAATATCAGGATGCGGGTGTCTCCAAGTGGCATCCTTGGCAGACGCTTTCCAATTCCTACCTTAACGTAAACGCCGACTGGACTCCACAAATTTATATCTGCGTCGTGATCCTCGCAGCGATATGTATCTATCTGGTCCAAATCTGTTACAACTACATGTGCGATGACTCTTGTTGTTGTCGGTCCGCGTCGATTTGGCGTGGAAAAGATGAAACTGTAGCCTATGGTAAAGTGGAGTCAAATTTCCCGGCGATATTGCCTCACAGCGCTGTTTACTACAGCGACAAGAGACGCACAAAGAATACGCCGCCTTCTAAAGCTAAAAGTGCATCGATGGGGTCAATAAGAACTCAGAAGGTGTTCGATTTGAACGAGAATAAGGAGAAGTTTATGGCCGTTTTGATGAGCGAGAACGAGCAGTATTCGAGGGAGGAAGTATCGTGTTCCGAGGACATGAGCGACATCGATCCACAATTGAGTAACGATCAGGAAGAAGGGAGTAAAGGTCGAAGCTGTAGTCCTCCGAAATTAGAGACTCCTATATCTCAAATGAAACTGGCGAAGACGCCTAGACAGTTGTCTCTTTCACGCACACCCATGTATTCAACAGCAACGACGAGCACCGTCACGCGAGGACATTCGTATCAGCCGACTCTTCGAGCAAGCGACACGGTTTGGTCAGGAAGCCAAAGTTCCTCATCATCAACCAGTTTAGTAACTTCCACAACTTCTAAATCCCGTAGATCAACGGCCCGGGGTTCTAGAAGTTCGCGCGACTTAGCTTGGGCTCGTAGAGTCATTTCCAAAGGATCACTTCGTCGTAAATTGAGTACTTCATCCCGAACTGATGTTGATTATACTTCGTTCACGACACCTCCATCGCAAAGGTAATATTAGTAATTCATTTATCTTGTTACTAGTTTTAATTTATAGGATGTTTAGTTGATACGGTTAAAGTTGTACCTACTTGTTTAAGAATTATTGTGAATTATACATTGTTGCAACATACCTACCCAAGCCAGTTTCTTTAGCAAAGTCAGGAAAGACTCTGCCATCATTATTATTAAGTGGTCATGTTGACAAAGTCTTGTCATCGTCGTTACTCTTTCTATGCAATTCATGCTAGAATAGAGTCGGTCGGCTAGGTAATAGAAGCGTCAAACAAACATAGAGCTTATTGCAAGATAGTAAATACACGCTTATCTCCACAACTTTACTCTTTTCATGTGCTTCTTCGGAATCATTTAATGTGATAGTCGATAAGACTCAAAGGAATTTGAGAAGCTCACGCTGTGACGACGCAACGCAATAATTGGCGAGCATCATCGGTATCCTATTGTTCTCTTCTGATTCAGGTACTTACGAAACCTAAAACACGGTAAAAAAATAATACAAAATCCATTAGATTACCTTATTTATTTCTCTTAACACATATAAAAGACACTGTACACTCGTCAATTTTGATAAACTTCATCTAACTAAACTTTAAACTATTAATAAACAATACTTCTATAGAATATAATGATAAAAACAAAAAATAAATATATCACAAAATTTAAACATTTGTACCTCGTAATAATCTAGTAAATAATGAGAACAATGTAGATATCACCCAAAATATAAAAATAATAAAAACAAAAATGAGACAAAGAATATGTAAAAAATAAAGATATATAAGAAAATAAGTATTATTTCTAACCGACTTAAAAAAAAGGAGGAGGTTCACAATCTGTCGCGTATTATATAATTGTTGCATGTGTATTACCCATGTACTACAACTTAGGGAGTGTTATATTTTGTAGATGTGTATGTTTCCTTTAAAATATGTGATGTGACGAACCTAGCCCATCGGCGGGAGCCGCTTTTATATTAACTTCATTGAACACCACACGCAAGAGACGAGATTAGCTATTTATTAAAGCCAGGTCACACCAAACGCATAAAGCGTGATTTATGCTAGACCGGGCCGTGTCCGAGCCGGGGCGGGGATGGGCTACTTTTGTATGAAGACAGCTTTTGTTTTGCATGTTGTCCGTGGACATATGGACGAAGAGAAGGCAACTGGATTCAGAAATATGAACGGGCTTTTGGGCTCTAAATCCAAACTCTCCGAAACAAATAAACTCGCCATATACAAAGTTATTCTCAAGCCAGTCTGGACGTATGGTGTTCAACTGTGGGGTACCGCTGCTGAATCCAACATAAACATCCTAGAGCGATTCCAAAACAAAATGCTACGAATGATATACAAAATACCATGGTATATCAGCAACAAGTACATTTACCAGGACCTCAAACTACCCACCGTAAGAGAGGAGATTTAAGGCTACCTTAATAGATATATGTGCAGACTAGCAAACCACCCCAACCAGATGGCAAACAACCTCACAGCTGACGACGATATGGAGTTTGCTAGACTAAAAAGGCACAGCGTGACTAGCCTACGATACAGATTTGTGTAGATCACAGGACAAATGTTGAGGAAAGGGGTCAATGGATACCCTCTCAAGCTCAAGATAACTTACGGGGAACCAGACAAGGGTGTTGATAATTGCAGACCTACTGCAGATGGCAACACAACCCGTTCCAAGACTTCTACGCATATATGTTATAGCGTCCCAAGCTATAACCAGCTAGGGTATGAAGAGATGGGTCCGCTGTTCCGTCCGGCCACCCCGGAGGGCAACCGTGCGGGATCAGTTATAGACAGATCGTGTCCCCAAAACGCTAGTTTCGGTTCTCTGATAAGGGAGAGCTTCCCCGTACCCAAAATGGCACTACCAGATTTTCCAGACTGGTACCGGAGCAATGAAGCCGCTCACCACTCGTTCCTCGGAAGAGGAGCTAACGACAACCTCGCTGGGGCCGGTGGAGAGGCCACCTACCACATTTCCATGTGTGGTACCGGAGCTGCAGATGGCAACAGGAGCAAATAACATGAAAGAAAAAAAAATGTTGTCCGTGTCGCGTCCGTGCTGTCTTCATACAAAAGTAGCCCGTTCCCGCGCCGGCCCGGACACGGCCCGGTCTAGCATAAATCATGCTTAAGGCGTTACGTACATAGTACACGCGCGTGAACTTTGTCACTTCGGCAAGACAGCGGTGTAGCACACGTACGTGCAAGACTGAACGATGCGTGCACACGCATGGACTTCATTTGAGAGTCGGCCTACCGTGCAAGGACAAGCTGTCGACGACGCCGCGCCGTCGATTTGAACTGTCATTGAAATCGGCATCTCTTGAACGGCTGCTTAAAGCCTGGCCGTACGTCTTCCGTGTACGTTTTCCGGATACGTATTTTTTTCATTCGGAATGTTTGCAGTGAGTATATTTTCCGTTCGGAAACAAAACGAACGTGTGCGGTAATCAAATCATTTTATATGGACTTGAAGCATTTAGGAATCCCGAATACGGAAAACGTATACGGAACACATAAGTGTGCGGCCAGGCTAAATTACAGTTGACCGCACGTTTACTATTGTAACGCGTGACGTGTGTACGCATGAATACACGTCACGCGTTACAGCATAGAATCTCTCTTGCAGTTTTAGACTTTACCGAGGGGCCACACGCGTGAACTTTGTTTAAAAGTCGATACGGCTTTTATGTGATTTACACGCGTAAACATGTCACGCGTCTTGTGTAGAATTTCTGTTTTATATAACGTAAGAGGATGACGCCATGAAACGCAACGTGATTAGTATGGATGATCTGGATTCTAGAACACATTTTACCTACCTAATGGGGAATGTCGTTTTACAAATATATACCTAACATTCATAAAAGTAACAAAATCTATAGGAGTATTATAAAAAGAATATATTTGTTTGTTTGTGACGAATATGCTCTGTAGGTATTGTATTGATTGTGATGGAATTTCAAAACTATTTATACACGGGCTAAACCGTAAGGCTGTGCTAGTTTCTAATGAAATTATTGTAGGAAATCACAGAGAAATATCTAGTTTAGAACAGTAACAATAATATCTTGAGAATGTTAAATAATAATTTCATAGTGTACCTTAAAATAAAAAATAAAACTCTCTTTTCATGGTATAAAAAGGTAAACATAAGGTGGTTTCGTATTGCGCATATAAGCTTACGTAAAATTCTTATAAATACACCTAGTAATCTGGTTAGGATAAAGATTATCATAAAATATACATTTTGTAACGGCAGAATACAAAATACATTTACACAATGTTTAGAATGAACATTGATAATATTTCTCAAAGGATTTTTACTAGTAATATTTTACAAGGAGAAATACATCATCAAATATTCCTGGGTTCCCGTGGCGTAGTGGTAGCGCACTCGCCCGGCAAGCGAAAGGCACGGGTTCGAATCCTGTCATGGGAGAATTTTCGATTATGTATTTCGCCTTGTGAAATATTTCTAATAAGAGCATTACAGCTTTGAAATGGGCTAATATCTAAAATTAAATACGGACACTCTTACTTATTATATAATAAACGATAATTAACAAATGACTAACAGTTGTATTTGCAAAAGACCATTTGCGTGGTTTAATGCTTCATCTTCCTCTTGTGATAAGAAGAAATTGTGAATTGACATGTGGGAGTAAAGGACAAACGATATATTAGTTTATTCATCTGTTAACCATCGTTTATAAGTAAGAGGGTTGCTTAATCAGGAAGCTTATAGGATTGGTTGAACGCCAAACTAAATGCATTCGCATTTCTTTAGGCACCAAAGTGCCTCTTACGTCACGAATGCGTGTTCTAAGATGCGATGAAATAAATATTTTATCCTTGTTAGTGCATTCCAAGGTTTTTCCTATTAATTATTTTAAAGAATATAATTTCTTTAAATGTCAAAGAACCACAAAGTCAAAATGTTGTTAGGACGGTCCTATTAGCATTCTAACTAAACGCCGAAATATCATTCAAAATAGTACCTAATCTCTGGGCAGTAAGGCTCACTTTTTAACGTTCTTGTACTGGCGTTGGCTCCACTTTCTATGCATGTGTTTGACGATGTAGAGAGGGAGACACGACACGAGAGTTATCGTTATCACTTTCCACCAGAAATCCCAGTGTCTTATGAAGTCGCCGTCTGGAAAATAGACACACAAATATTATATTACTAGCAGTGCCCGCGACTTCGTTCGCCTAATTTTTATAATATATTCCTCGATAACTGGACTATCCAACACTGAAAGAATTTTTCAACTCGGACCAGCGGTTCCTTAGATTAGCGCGTTCAAACCAACAAACTCTTTAGCTTTATAATTTTAGTTATAGTTTTTAAGATTTATTTTATATCAACATACAAATAATTAAAATAATTCAAATACAAATGTCAAAATAAATTTTGAATCGAAAAATGTATTTGGCCTATCAGGGTCAAAGGGCTGATGACCATAGTCAGGGTCAAGTGAATATATCCACTTAACCCTGACCTTGACAATATGGCCACTATTAGTATTGAATTAAGTTATTTAAACAACGGTTTTGCGAGTACATAATACGCTTAAGTTTCACCCGCGTAGTCCCGATCGCGTGACAATTTCGATAAATCCTTTCTTATCGGATGCCTTATCATATAAAGACACACTTCCCTAATTTTAACTATCTACCATCAGCATTAGATCAGTCAGTATAAAACAAGCAGTTTCCCGCGGTTTCACCCGCGTAAGTCCCGATCCCGTGGGAACATCGGGAAGAAAGGTAACCTATGTTACTCCTCGATAATGTACCTTGCTATTGGTAAAAAAATTGGAATCGCTCCATTGGTTTCGGAGATTACCCCCAATATACATACATGTTACCAACGTTACCTCTTTATAATCTTCTTCTTCTAATATATAAAATTTCCATGTCTCAATGTTAGTTACCGTACTCCTCCGAAACGGCTTGACCGATTGTTATGAAATTTTATATGCGTATTCAGTAGGTCTGAGAATAGGCTACTATCTATTTTTCAAAACGAAAAAAAAAAAAAAAAACGTTTGCAGGCTCAGCTAGTATTAGTATAGATATAGATAGATTTAATATCTACTCAGTAGTAGACATATAACTCACCAAAATAAGTAGTGAATATTAGTAACGTGGCAATATACATGGCTAGACTGACAAGTTCAGCCCCAACCATCAGCCAATGCCACGTGTCCACAGTCAGAGCCACCATGATCAGCTCGGTCAGAATCAGAGCCGTGTAGCTTATCTCCACTATGTGGATTAGCTGGTCTTCGAACAGTACTAGAGCACCATACATTATTACTGCACCTGAAATGTGATTGGAGTTGTTAAAGATTGTCTGGAAGTGTTTAGGATTGCCTGAAAGTGTTTAGAATTTCTTGGAAGTGTTTAGAATTGCCTGAAAGTGTATAGAATTGTTTAATAGTATTTAGGATTGTCTAAAAGTGTATATAATTGTTTAAAAGTATTTACGATTGTCCAAAGTATTTGGAATTGCTATTTAGAATTGCCTGAAAGTATTAAGGATTGTCTGAGAGTGTTCAGAATTGCCTGAAAGTGTTTGGAATTGCCTGAAAGTGTATAGAATTGTTTAACAGCATTTAATATTGTCTGAAAGTGTTTAGAATTGTCTGAAAGTGTTCAGAATTGTCTGAAAGTGTTTAAGTTTATCTGAAAGCATATAGGATTGTCTGTAAACTTGTAAAGAACTCACCTTGATAAATAGATATCCCAATCCATATATAGAATGTTTTGTATGACAATTGATTCCCTCTAGTGAGCTGTTTGTAAAGTTGCGGGTACTTTAGAGTCGTCCTACTTGGTATGTCTTTATCGAGCACCTAAAATAAATCACTCTTGTTATGATTGGTGGATATATGTGTCCTCTAGAATCAAATTCCGCTACATACATCCAGAATCAGATTCACGGATTGGTCAATTTTGATATGGAGGCGCGACAATTGATTTTTATTAGTAAAGGATTCATAAAAAATCACGATTTTAGCATCAAATAAGTAATTCAAGATGTAACTGAGTTCATACATAAATAGTTTGTTGAGTTGGTTATAAATTTAAAATAAATCCATAGAGATCAAAACCTCTCTTTTCATCAAAAGTGGATGTAGCTAAGTTTGATTCTACACGACACATATTATGATTAGTTGGTAAATATGTTGTGATTGGCCAATGATATAGATTGTGATTGGTTGATTAATGTTATGGTTGATTAAAAAATGTATTGGGCGGTTTCAAGGTATTGATTGTGATGTTAGTAAGTTAATAAAACGGTTATGGTATATTGCCAATTTGGTTGAGATTGCAAGTAAATTAGTCGTTGATAAATAGATGTGATGATTGGCAAAACTGATTGCCAAATCAGTTATGATTGGTTACGAAAATGGGTTGTGATTGGTCGATAAATATTGCTGTCAAAACTCACCAATGAGAAGACAGGTAGCACAGTGAACGCAGTTCCGTAGCCAACCATCAAAAAGCCGGGGTATAGAGATACGGACGAGAAGTAGAAGACAACTGAGAATATAGCCTGAAAAAAACCCAAGAATTACCAAATATTATTGAATTTTTACTATGCAGCCCTCGGATTTCCTACATTTTAAGTTGTTATTTGTTGTGTTTCGAGACACAGCTTTACATTGGCACTTTTACAAGACAAAGGCAGGTTTAAACTAAAGCAAAAGGTTGAGATTGATTCTACTGTACATTTTATATATTGATAGTGGCCAATAAAGTTATTATCTCTGCAGAACAACTATCTGTGTGCTTTAAAATTTAAACATGTCAGCGGAAACTTTAGTGTTATTCGATTCTCTATGTTTGTGACACATAGATCGCCCTCCCGGAGCTGTTATAGTCCCGATCGCATACCGCTATGAGTGTTTAGTGCTTTAAATAACTCTAAATAGTCCACATACCTGCATAGTAGATACTATCAGCCCCCGATGCACAATAAACAGGCACAAGGCAGCGGAGCGCATCGCGGCGCGACGTCCGTGCACCAACAGCAACTTGGCGAGACTGCGGAACTCTCGCACGCTGACGTCGCCCGCGAGCGACGCCGACCGCCCTTCCAACCCCTCTATACCCACACCTACAACATATAGTAGATACTCTATACCCACACCTACAACATATAGTAGATACTCCATACCCACACCTACAACATATAGTAGATACTCTATACCCACACCTACAACATATAGTAACAGCAACTTGGCGAGACTGCGGAACTCTCGCACGCTGACGTCGCCCGCGAGCGACGCCGACCGCCCTTCCAACCCCTCTATACCCACACCTACAACATATAGTAACAGCAACTTGGCGAGACTGCGGAACTCTCGCACGCTGACGTCGCCCGCGAGCGACGCCGACCGCCCTTCCAACCCCTCTATACCCACACCTACAACATATAGTAACAGCAACTTGGCGAGACTGCGGAACTCTCGCACGCTGACGTCGCCCGCGAGCGACGCCGACCGCCCTTCCAACCCCTCTATACCCACACCTACAACATATAGTAACAGCAACTTGGCGAGACTGCGGAACTCTCGCACGCTGACGTCGCCCGCGAGCGACGCCGACCGCCCTTCCAACCCCTCTATACCCACACCTACAACATATAGTAGATACTCTATACCCACACCTACAACATATAGTAGATACTCCATACCCACACCTACAACATA
Source organism: Idaea biselata (assembly GCA_958496205.1). Classification (NCBI taxonomy): domain Eukaryota; kingdom Metazoa; phylum Arthropoda; class Insecta; order Lepidoptera; family Geometridae; genus Idaea; species Idaea biselata. The sequence continues at coordinate 37,181,801 of OY292394.1, read as the reverse complement.
TAGTAGATACTCTATACCCACACCTACAACATATAGTAACAGCAACTTGGCGAGACTGCGGAACTCTCGCACGCTGACGTCGCCCGCGAGCGACGCCGACCGCCCTTCCAACCCCTCTATACCCACACCTACAACATATAGTAACAGCAACTTGGCGAGACTGCGGAACTCTCGCACGCTGACGTCGCCCGCGAGCGACGCCGACCGCCCTTCCAACCCCTCTATACCCACACCTACAACATATAGTAACAGCAACTTGGCGAGACTGCGGAATTCTCGCACGCTGACGTCGCCCGCGAGCGACGCCGACCGCCCTTCCAACCCCTCTATACCCACACCTACAACATATAGTAACAGCAACTTGGCGAGACTGCGGAACTCTCGCACGCTGACGTCGCCCGCGAGCGACGCCGACCGCCCTTCCAACCCCTCTATACCCACACCTACAACATATAGTAACAGCAACTTGGCGAGACTGCGGAACTCTCGCACGCTGACGTCGCCCGCGAGCGACGCCGACCGCCCTTCCAACCCCTCTATACCCACACCTACAACATATAGTAACAGCAACTTGGCGAGACTGCGGAATTCTCGCACGCTGACGTCGCCCGCGAGCGACGCCGACCGCCCTTCCAACCCCTCTATACCCACACCTACAACATAATAGTAGATACTCTATACCCACACCTACAACATATAGTAGATACTATCAGCCCCTCAGTAGATACTATTATCTCGATATTCCCACGGAAAATCGACATAAACTTCCGTCTGCGCCTCTCAAACGACAAGAAAAAGAGACGGAATATTTTATCTATAGAGATAATGCTTGCATGCTAAACCTACTGTATTGTAAAACTACTGGGGTAGCGCCGGTAAAACTGCGTGGCTGGTATGAAACAAGTGCAGTATTTATCGTGATCTTACCCATATCGGCTTCCTGTATCATGGCGACATCATTCCCTCCATCCCCGACGGCAGCCACCACGTGACCACGACGTCGCAGTAGCCGCGCCACCTACATACATACAACATTCTATAGTTCAGTGTCTTCTATACAAAACAATGGGTGGGGACACGATCTGTCTATAACTGATCTGTGACGGCGCACTACCACTGAATATCTAATCCAACAGCTTCATACAAGCCCGCGACGCGCGGCGGTAGGTTCTCCACTACATGCTGCGCTATGTGTGCGTGACTTCTCACCGCTTTCCACTCGGGTTTGCCGCCCGCCGGCCCCCCGAAGCGCCTACTCGACTTACGTTCGTTAACCCGTCGGCACACTGTCGGTGAGAGAAGTCACGCACACATAGCGCAGCATGTAGTGGAGAACCTACGCCGCGGGTTTGTATGAAGGTGTTGTTCTGTTGGATTAGATATTCGGTGTGTCTACTTAGCACCTGACGGTACTGAGTCAGTGATCCCGAAAGGTGAGCAGGGAGAATACTATATCATAAGCATGATAGATAGAGTGAAAGTATACCAAAACCGCTGAACCAACTGCGATGAAATTCAGTATGAAGATAGCTGAAGGCTTGGAATAACACATAGGCTACTTTTTATCCCGATATTCCCGCGGGATCAGGTCGTAGGGGTGCGAAACCGCGGGGCGCTGAAAGTATGCAATAAATGTTAAACTACCTCCGCTTTCTGCGTCGGCGAGCACCGAGCCACCACCACGCCACTGCAACGTTCTAACACTTCCACGAACTCTTCTTCGTACGCTTCTAGGCAAACCTGGGAAAGACACACACACCATATTAATAAAATTAACATACGAAAAAAGTTTGGCGTTGGTGTTGCTAAAACTGTGACTGGTCCTTCGAGCCGGATCGCAAATGAATAAAATGGCTGTATTTGTAACAATATCAATACTAATACAGTGTTTTCCCTAACTGCACTTTTGAACCGTACAAACTATTACTACATTGCCAGCCCCTATATACACGATTGTTTTAACTTGTATACAACCCTTTGTCGAAATGAATCTATCATGCTTATGATATAACGTTACCCACATTTGGTATGAGAGACAGAGGCCGCCGTACCGTCAGGTGCTCAGCAGAGTGTCTGAGTTGTCATTGTTCTAGCTTGTACAATCCTTCCATAACTAATCTACCATGCTAATGATATAGCCTTACTAGAGGCCATTTGCACGCATATCCGATCTTACAACGTCAAGCCAGCATTTCTTGGGTCTTCCCAATCTGCCGCGACCGGGCGAAGGCGCCATGGCAAGACATTTGTTTCCCACGTAACTAGCCGGTTTCCGTAGAACGTGGCCGTACGACCGTAAGCGGCATTCTTGCAGTTTGTCTGCAATGTCTCGGACATGAAGGCTGCCCCTGATGCGGGAGTTTCTGACGCGGTCTTTTCGCGTCACTCCACACATCCAGCGCAGCATCTTCATCTCCGTGACACGCAGCTCCTGCTTATGTCGCTTAAGCAATGGCCACGCCTCACTACCATACAAAAGGACAGGTCTAATGATCGTTTTATAGACCTGTCCCTTCAGTTTAACCGGCATCTTCGGGTCACAGATGACACCAGTTACCTCTCGCCACTTGGCCCAAGCTGCCGAAATGCGGGACTTGACGTCACAATCGATGTCGCCGGACTCGTGAAGTACAGATCCCAAGTACTTAAACTGGTCTGTCCGCTCGACCATGTGACCGTCTACGCAGACAGGTGTGGGATCTGTGGTATTGCTAGCCAAGTATTCGGTCTTCGCTACGTTGAGTTGCAAACCGCCGTTCTCAAGTGACTCTTTCCAAGCATTTACACGCCTTCCAAGCCGTCCCTTATCCGAGTCCGCTAGCGCAATATCATCAGCATACATGAGCATCCACGGGGGCTGCTCGTGTGCGTCTCGGATGACTACGGACAGTGCGTCCAGTATTACGCTAAACAGAAACGGACTTAGGACGGATCCTTGGTGGACTCCGACTGTAATGGGGAAAGATTTAGTGTCACCAACAGCAGTTCGCACCACAGAATCGGAATTTCGGTACATGTCCCTGATGGTTTCAATATAAGTTTCTGGCACCCCTTTGGACCGCAGCGCCCACCAGATCATCACGCGAGGAACACAGTCGAAGGCCTTCTGCAAGTCCAGGAACAGAAAATGCAGAGGCGTATTCTTCGTTCTGTATTTCTCCATAACGATCCTTAGGGCGAAAACAGGGTCCATGGTACCATGACCGGGGCGGAAACCATACTGGCCCTCCGAGACAGTGCACTCCTGCCGGATCCGAGAGTCAACTATACGCTCGTAGAGCTTCATGGTGTGGGACATGACCTTTATACCACGATAACTTCCACACTCCTGCACAGATCCCTTGCCCTTGAACACTGGAGTGATAACACTCAGTCTCGATTGGGCGGGGATTCTGCCGGTCTCGAGTATGCGGTTAAAAAGGTTGGTTAAGATGCCCACACCACGAGAACCCATAGCCTTCCATACTTCGATGGGGACTCCATCGGCGCCGACAGCTTTCCGATTCTTCATGCAGCGAAGAGCCTTGCGCACCTCCTCAGGCGTTATCAGTGGCACAAGTCCTAGATTCGGAGGGAGTTCCGGTGGCTGCACCTCTTTATACTGCTTATTGAGCAGCTCGTGGAAATAAGAGCGCCACCTCTCCTTCACCGCGAGGTCCTCGCATAGCAGGTTACCATTAGGATCTTTTACACAGCGGCACTTGGATATATCCTGTGCCGCTTTGATCCTAGAACGTGCCAACTTATAAATAAGCTTCTGCCCCTCAGACGTTTCCAACTTATCGTACAGTGGCTGTAAGTGGTACCGTCTGGCTCTGGCTACTGCTCTCTCTCAGCGAGCGCGCTATACACAGCGCTGTCTCCAGCTTGTACTGTACAGTGGTACCTGTAGAGTCTCCCCCTCCACAATGAGGTCGGTGGAGTCAGCGCGGCGCAAGGTCTCCAGCAGACGGTAGGCGTCGCGCCGCCGCCGGCACGTGGCCGCCGCCAGCCACGGCGCGCCGCTGCCGAGGTGCAGCGAGCGCGCTATACACAGCGCTGTCTCCAGCTTGTCGCCGGTCAACATCCAGATCTAGGGGGGAATGCAGAAGCAATTAGTGATATCGAAGAGCTATTCTGGTGAATACTCTCAAGATCGTTGTCAGATCTTTAGCAAATTATGGGAACAATTTGGAGCCAAACATCCTAATCTGTTATTTACCAAATTATGGGGACAACTCGGAGACAAACATCCTTACCAGATCTGTACCAAATTATGGGAACAACTCGGATCCAAACAACCTTATCAGATCTTTATGCTGTGTCAATGAGGATCTGCCTTGGCATACGTCCGAAGAAGTAAAAATACTGTTTTGCGGTATGGTATTGGATAACAATATATGTTACAGCATCCCCACTTCATAGCCTCACTCAGGCTCCAGGCGGGGTCGACTGTACCGGTTGGTCACTCCGAAGGGCACCACCCAGGATCAGTTATATACAGATCGTGTCCCTAAACGCTAGTGTTAGTTATCTCAAGGAGAGTTGCCTCCCGAGCCCGAGGATGTTAGATAGGAAGAGAGAGAGGCATACCTTGATGCCCGCGGTGGTGAGCAGGGCGAGCGTGCGCGGCACGTCGTCCGCCAGCCGGTCCTCGACGCCGGTGAGCGCCAGCAGCTCCAGCCCCCGCTGCAGCCGCGCGATGGCCGCCGACGTCCGCTCGTTGCGGCTCGAACCGCTCAGCCGAGCTTCTTTGTATTCACTCTGAAAGATATTTCTATATCTATAAAATGCTTTGTCCTGACTGACTGATCAACGCACAGCCTTAGCCGCTAATAGTAGTGAGCTGAAATTTGGAGAGTGTGTTCTTTATATGATGTAGGCATTCGATAAGAGGGTTTTTTTTCGACATTCCCACGGGATCGGGACTTACGCAGGTGAAACCGCGAGCACAGCTAGTATATTTGTAAAATGCTTTGTCGTGACGGACTAATCAGGGCACAGCCTAATCCGCTGATAGTAGAGAGCTGAAATTTGGAGGAAAGGGTTTTTGGAAAATCCTGCGAGATCGGGATTTCTCTCTCTCTTTGATTCCTAAAGCCCCATGTCGGGGCAAAGGGCAGATATGATCCTTCTCCAGTCTTGTGCCTTAAGTTTTATTTCACTCCAGATCAGCCTCATGGATTTAGCTTCTGCTGGAATCGGGAATTACGCGGGTGAAACCGCGGGACGCTGCTAGTTATATAGAGAGATAAATTATCTTACCTCGAACTCTAGATATTCTTCGTTAGTGATGTGTTTCTTAGCGACGACCAAAGTCCTCAGGCCTTCAGCAGCCAACTGCTTACATTCCCCGTCGAGCCACGGCGAGTTCAACAGTTTGGACAGCGCCACGTCCGCGCCTTTCACGTAGTACGTTATTTGACCGGATAATTCTTCCTGTGAATAAGGTCTATTCATTGATTGACGAACCCATATTCTAGACAAAATAAATTAAAATCATTGAGAACTGTTTCAACTCATAAGTTAACGGTCTAACGCTCTAATATTAGGCAGGATGCGAGTACCACTGGTCTTTCGAGCTAGATGGCATGCAAAAAAGTGTTATATTTATATTTATGCCAATTCGCTAGATGTCAGTATTTGAAAAGCACTAAAACTGCGTATTTATTTCATTCAATTAGAAGTATTTTTTATCAATAGCAAGATTGGTAATTCATTCAATTTGATATAATGAATCGAAAACATGGGAAGGCCACCATGCTATGTCAAACATTAGTAGAAAGACATTTGTTACCTGCACAATAATGCCCATCATTTTGGACTCGCTTGTGAACGGGAACATCTGCAGAATGCTATAGTTGTTGTACTCGTTGGCGGCTCGCAGCTTCAGCGATATGTTGTGTAGGTCTCTTTGATATAGCGATACACCCATCTGGAACGTATATTAAACTTTAAAGTAATGTGATAATAGTACATTATGATATAAGTGCGGTAAGTTGAAAATTACAGCCGAGGCGATATTGCTAGAAGCAAGAAAGCAGAGGCTGTAATTATCAAAGCGCACGTATGTCATACGACGTTTTATAACACATTTGCGAGGAAATAAATAAAACTCGGACTTTCTTAAACGAATAAATCTTTATCAGTGCTTTTTTTTTTTACGGCAACGGTACAAAAACAGCCAGTATTACTAATAAAGTAAATTAATATTTTTTTGTTTCTGTTACAAATGTAATTTACTGTCAAAATGAATTAAATTAAAGAATTAAATGTTTATTTTTTATATTTTATCTCCCAAAGTTAATTTTATTCATAAAATATTGACCACTTTTCTGACATAAAAACTTTTTGATTTGCTTTCTTTGCTTTTTTTTTCTTAAGATTTAAAAAAGTACCGTTGGTTTTAGACGGAGCATGATAAACCGTACGTGTTACCTTATTAGAAAGAAACTCGTGCGTTTTACTTTACGATTACGTACAAGTACGTAATGACATACATTACGATATTGAAATTGGTGAAATAAGAGGCCCTTTACGAGCAAATGTGTTATAAAAGTATTTACCCTACCTGTTAAATTTAGAAAAATACATTGACCCGCGAATGAATGACCCGTTTGTCGGTAGTTCGAATCCTGTCACGGGGGATTTTTTGATGATGCAGTTCTCCTAGTAAAATATTTATTCGTTGATGGTAAATTAGGACACGATCCAGGCAACCGGTAGTACTCTAATAGCCTTATTAATAAACGTGGAGTAGTGAGAACATGCTTTGTCTTTTTCCGTGACAAGAACTTTTAAACTTGACAGACAGAAACAAAAAGTGGTAAATCTATTCCGACCCTACTCCACGTTTATTAATAAGGCTATATAGGTTTTGGGTCGAAAACCTATATGGTAGGCACTTCCGTTTGACCTAGAGCCACGAAAATGGGCAAAAGCCCCACTCTTACCATATCGGTCCACTTGACCAAGGCGACTTCATCGGGGCTGGACGCCTGGTAGTCGCACAGCTGCTGCTGCGGCACGGCGCCGCCGCAACTCTCTGACATCACCGAACTGCCCATGTCTAACAGAACACATCATCAGATCAATTACATTAGAATTACTGCAAATTAGATATCAGTTATAATATTAGAATTAGCTTTGGTAGACCATCATTAAAGAAAATGTTTGCGACTCCTTCACCTTGCGTAAAGGAGTCGCAAACATATTCTTACAAAAGTACCAATTTCGATCAAAATTGGAATTGAAATAGCTGGGAACTGCAGTCTTAAACGACAAGACAAAAAGACGGAACATTTTTTCGGTCAGGAAATTGTTTCGTGTTGTTATATTACAACCGCTGAAATAACACATAGGCTACTTTTTATCCCGATATGGCTATGGCATTGGGATTTAAACAAACCACGGGAGGTATTTAGTAATGCTCTACAAATGTAGAGGTATAGTTACCGGATTGAGTTTCATCGGAAGCCTCAGGCACGTCGTAGACCGGAGTCACGTTGTGGCAGAGAGCCAACGCTAGAACCGCCTGAAGGTTAAAACATACACCCAGTCAGCAAAGTAGAAATAAATACATCTAAATTAAATTAAAGTAAAACAATTATTATTTACTATAACGCCTAGTAATTGTAATTGTTTATGGGCTCGTTTTCCGCAAATAGACTACCTTTTCAAATTGGGGACCTTTTTGCGTAATGGTTCATTATGTCAGTGGGAGAACGGTTTTTTTAATTTGTGGGTTTTTATTTCACCAATAGTTTTTAGTCTAATCTCAGCTAATATAGGACATTTCAAATGTACATCTCCGTCTCCTTTACCTTAAACGTCCAGTATCACGGGGCTATGAAGCCCCAGGCCTTTGTAAGGCGTGCGTGGAGCCGAAGCCAACACGTAGAGCCCATTTTCAATAACAGTTTGCCCGTAAATCGTTAAGCGGTTGGAGTTGGACCTGGTTCCCTGATCGCAGTCGTTCTAACACTAGAAGATTCGTAAAACTATGAAATGGACACCAAGCCGGCGATTATCGCTGTCCGCACTATAAAATGCACCCAAGGACAACCACCGGATTGCATAAAACTATTGAGAAATCTACGAATGCAAACTAGTAGGGCTATGGTGATGTGATGGTAGCGGATGAGGTTAAAAATACCTCATCCGATTATAATAATATTGACTGATGACGAGAACAATATTCTAGCAGCGGAGTACACAGCACCCACCTGCCACACTTGCCGCGGCGACGCCGACATCTCCTGCACGGAGGTGGCGGGCGACGCGGGGAGCGACGCCGCGTCGTTGGTCGCGTATTGCGTCAGGAGCGTTTGTACCTGGGAACCGACCGCGACGTAACGAGGTACAGGCTACAGCGCACAGTCTACGCCAGTGTTCCGCGGTTTTATCCGTATTAGTCCTGATCCTGTAAGAATGTTCACAGATCCTTTCTTATCGGATGCCTATATACATCGTATACAGAACACACTCTCTAATCTTCAACCCTCTGCAATCAGCGGTTTAGGCCGGCCGCACTATAGATACGTTTTCGTCGAAATTTCATTCGTGCGCCAAAGTAAGGAGACGTATAAACAATATCATCTTTCCAAGTACTATGAAAGCGCGCAAACTGCATACGAATTAGTCGTACGTATTGATTCGTATGCAGTCTGTGCACTTTCATAGTACTTGGAAGGATAGGATTGTTCGTAAGTCTTCGTACGTTAGGGCACCCAATGATTTCGGATGAAAACGTATTCAAAGTGCGGCCGGCCTAAATCGCTGATTGCAAAGAGCTGAAAATTGAAGAGTGTGTTCTTTATATGATGTAGGCATCCGATAAGAAAGGATATTTGAAATTCTTACGGGATCGGGAGTTATGCGGAACACAGCTAAGGTCAACCGGGGGAAATGCGTCTATGGGGCAAATGCGACAAACATCAATTTACCGGACTTACAATTGTTATATTGATAAAATAGCCAATCATGATAAAGGAGAAAAAAATCTATAAAATTGTAGATGGCGATTTTATCAATATAACAAATTATAAGTCCGGTAAATTGATGTTTGCCGCATTTGCCCCATAGACGCATTTCCCCTGGTTGACCTTAGTAATATCCTACCCTATCTTACTAATATTATAAACGCGAAAGTTTGAAAGTATCTAAGTATGTTTGTAACTTTGTTACTCCTTCACGCCAAAACTACTAAACCGATTACGTTGAAACTTGTAATATAGATAGCTGTAGATCTAGAATGACACATAGGCAATCCCGATATTTACGCGGATAAAACCGCGAGACACACTAACCTATAAACTTTTGTTTACTTACCTCATGAAAATTATTCTTGTCAAACAAAGCATTCCCAAGATGCAGTTTCTGGAACACCATTTCGTTCTTGGTGAGCGTTCCTGTCTTGTCTGCTAGCACGTATTGTATGCGGCCCAGCTCCTCAGGGATGGTGGTGGACCGCATCACGGTGCCTTCGATGTCCTTGTCTCTTTGTATGGCCCACGAGTAGAATGCTTTACCCATGTCGAGGTTTACTCTTAAACTGTGGAGAGGGAAATAAGAATTAAAAACACCGGTCAAGTGCGAGTGGGACTCGGTCATGAATTCCGTACCCAATGGTACGGAACCCTAAACCACTGAGTATTAATAAGTATTAATAGAAGCTGTTTCTCTGTAGGAATAATACTCAGTGCCTAAACAGAATACTAGACCAAGCGAAATCCTTGAGGGTAACAACAACGCATCTTTGCATTGTTCTTTACGCGGTTAAGACGCGAAGTATTTATTAATCGCAAGTAGTAGCAGTAGCAAATTAAAACGCGTTTACGTTGCGTTTAACTTTTCAGGCCCCTCCCCCCTTATCTTTTATTTTCTTTTCAATATGTTTTATTTTCTTTTCAGTATTTTTCATTGATAGCTGCCACAGAAATCTGTAAAAAATGGAACGGAACAGAACCCTAAGAACAAATGTAACACACAAAATACAACACACACGCACATTTCATTGGTTTTTCGGTGTATTTTTAAACAAATAAGTTATGATATATAACTGTTTGTTTTCCTGTAAAATAAAATACTTACCTAATAGGTATGATATAGGAGAAAAGCAGCACGAATCTGAAGAGGAACCCGTACCAGGGGCCGGAGAACCCCTTGAGCGTGATGAGCAGCAGAGAGACCAGCAGCGTGGCCACGAACAGCACCTTGGTGAAGTCATTGATGCGCAGGTCCAGGCGCCCCACCTTGGAGCGTGGCGTCGCGTTGTTCATCACGCTGCGGGTCTCGCTGCCTGGGGGGTATAACATAGGAATAGAAAGAAAGAAAATATGGCATGCACACAGCATCAAATACAGAACAGAAACAAAAGAAAATAAATAAAAAAAACATGTGGCACTCGGAGACTGCCGCGGTAAAGCTATTGCATAGCATTTTTTATCAACTTATGCAATTATAATTATTTATTAAGCTATTGCATAGCTTTTATCGCGGGCTTTGAGCTTTGAATAAAAAATAAAATAACGAAAAAAACCTAGCGCCCCCTCTCCGCCTACCATGGCAACATGAGGGGGGGGGGGGTGTCTTAGGTTTTATTTTCGTTACGAAATTGATTCGGTGGCCGCGCTCAAACCCGCGCTAAAAGCTATGCAATAGTTTAAAATAATTTCAAAATACATTCTAACAAAAAAGAAATATCCTACTATGTAATCCATTATCTGCACTAATCTTTACAAATATATGGTAGCAACCCCACTTGGTGGCTAACATTTAGACTTGCAGGCGGGGACTCTATAACATAATATATAGTTCAGTTGTATTAGGGGTTGCACTTATTTTTTTACCCATTAGATTTGATCGTTTGACCACTGTCGCACACAATAAGACTTTTTGTTGGATTTAACACTTAAAACAATTCTGTGTATGTTAGATGGAAATGTATATGTTAAAATTAGAGTGCTTAATAAGTTTGACGGTTTTTGTGACGGCAACCTTCTGCATTGAGTCGGGTCTCCATCCGCTTGCCATTGTTTCTATTTTCGTAATCTACACACATAAACCTTCATTTATGTTACCTGTATAGATAACCAGTCCAGTGGCCTGCCCCGACGCGACCACGGAGCCGCTCCACAGCGTGTTCTGTATGTCCAAGGGGTCGTTTTCCTCCTCGTCTCTCCTCGTGCAAGTCCCGACGAACGAGTGTATGTCCTTCACGGGTTTCTCTACGAATATCTGCGCGTTTATGTCCAAGAGATGCGCGTCTGTTGGGAGCTTTTGCGTCGATGGTAGTGGTATTCTGAAAGGGAAGTTAAATACACCTGCTTTTGAAAAAATCCTTTCAAAAACTTAAGTACCCGGCGGGATTCGAACCCGCGACTATTGGTAATCCGACCCAACGCGTAGCCCACCGGCTACCCGTGGCTAAGCGGTCAAACGCGTTGGTTTTGAAAGCATTTTTCAAAAGCAGTATTTCCTGAAATAAATAAATAATAATAAATAAATAAATTCTGCGAACAACACACAGCGCCATCTAGCCCCGTGGTAAGCGACTAAGCTTGTGTTACGGTGACTAGACAACGGATATAATACTTATATTTATTTTTCTTTTGTAAATACATACATATTATACATAGAAGGACACCCAGACCAGACACAAATATTTATTTTTAAGCATAAATACTTGCACCCGGCGGGAATCGAACCCGCAACCTCCTGCATTGCAGTCGCGCTCTCGCACGACGCGCCACAGAGGTCGTCACAGAGTGTGGATTAACACTAAGAAATAATGTTTAAATACACCTTTTAAGCTTACACGATTTCCCCCCATCATTATTGTTAGAACTACGCTGTCTAGCGCTTTACCTGCGGTTATCACGCATGCGTGATGTATTCATACAATTACGACACGGCCGCGTGATAATAGCAGGCAAAGCGCTAGACTCATTATGATGGAGGAAAGTTTAACGTTTAAAGTAAAATTATTACAAAAACCACGTTTGTGGTATGGGAAGGGAACCCCATTTAAGTATTTATTTACCCGGCTGCAAGGAAAGGGTTATGTTTTTCGCGCCTATCTTGTATGTTTGTAATATTAAAATTCTTTCTTCCCTCATATCTTCCAAACCACTCAACGAATTTCTAGGGTATAGGGTATTTTATTCTGGTTTTAGTATTTGTTGTGTAAAAAGCTATGTAAAAATGTAAACTGTGTGTCTAGCTTTCACGGTTTGCCTTATAATAACAGACAGACAGAACGGACAGTGGAGTCTTAGTAAATAAGTCCCGCTCATTTTTTTTTATTTTTGTTTATTAAGGTTTTGTAACGCTTTCTTTGTTTTATTTTTGTAAGCTAAACGGGCTTTTTTTTCTATATTTCTTACTAGCTGGGTCCCGCGGTTTCACCCGCGTAAGTCCCGATCCCGTGGGAATATCGGTATCAAAAGTAGCCTATGTTACTCCTCGATAATGTACATAGCATTCTTTTAGTAAAATAATTTTTGAAATCAGTCCAGTAGTTTTTGAGTTTATTCATTACAAACGTACAAACACGTACAAAAATACAAATCTTTCCTCTTTATAATATTAGTTTAGTTACCGTAACTTCCAATCAATCTCTCCATCCAACTGATCCGTCCTTATGAAGACCGTGCCCATGGTCTCGTTGGTCCTCAACAGTATCATGTCCGCGGGCACTCTCTGCCCTTTGTGCAGCATCACGATATCGCCGACACGCAGCTCTGACGCGGGCACTTGCTCCGTGACAAACGGACGGTAGTCATCTACTACGGAGTCGAGGACTATACGCTCGTACTTTTGACGGTTTACTTCACGATCTCGTCTGAAAGAGAAAGAAAATCTTCACTTTTTGTAAACTACAATAATAAGTAATGCTAGTTCCTAAAGTTGTTCCACTGTATGGCGCAGGCCTCCGCTTAGGCCTGAATTATACAGAAGCAATGGTAGTATGAACATAAAATTTAATTGTAAAATTACTGCACCGATTTCTATGAAACTTGGAATGTAGACTGCCAGAGTTCTAGAATAACACATCGCCTTAAGAACGTGGCGACTGTTACCATTTCCATACAAACTTAATACCAAAATAAATTATGAAAAATTTAGTTTTCTACCTTAATATCGATATTATTCGGATTAAGATTTTACTTTTATTTAGTCCCCACCAACTAAACTAAACTAATAGTCCCCACCACAAGGTTTTCCAAAATATTCATTCGAAATAAATAAAACGGAGAATAGTACATTGAAATATTACATTTTTTTGGGCTCCGCGTGCATTTGTCAGAGGACGCAATTTTATTTTTTAGATATCAAGGGGGGGTTAGTTTAAAGTTAAATAATAGTTTGTGGAGTTGTGGCTTTTGTCCCACGGCCGCCATCTTGGAAAAACGGGTTCAAATGGTTTTTATGGTTTATTTGACGAACTATAGGTCTCACATAAAAAATAATTAACATTTTGTTTTGCAAAGAAGATTATCTACAACTTTTGATAAGTAACTTTTAGTCGTAGAACTAAAAATAAAAAGTTATAAGCGATAATCCATGAAAATTTGAGAAACAAATTCTATTGGTCATTTATGCACCGATTTTAATGATTATTATTTTATTCGTAAGGTAGAAGTCCCAAGGTGACTCCATAAAAAAATTATATGGATCGGATGAGAATCTTCGGAGTGATGAGCAGAATAGTTCCTCAGAAAATAGTAAATTACTTACATTTGGACTTTTACCAGTAGAATCAGACCTTGTACTACTGGTTAGGGATTGATGAAGCACCTGGAACCACCTTATCATCAGAGAACTCTTCAATGATGAAAGTTATGGTTAAAATTCTAATGATTTTTAGTGGTAGATGAAAGTAGGTACTCAAAAAAGGATGAAATAAAAAACCGACTTCAAAAAAACATAATATAACCTCACCTACATACAGTAATTGAGGAGTTTTCTGATGAGAAGGTGGTTACAGGTGCTTCATCTTATTACAGGTGCTCCATCTAATCTTATTTGCAATACAAAATGGTAATTATTTTTGCGTAAATATCAAGTTTGTATGGAAATGGTAACAGTCGCCGCGTTCTTAATAGCCTTGACTACTGAAAATTTCTGATTTAAATTTCAGCAGTCAAAGAGATTGGCTAGGTTTTCATAATAAAATCTTACCTAAATCTTCTAAAGTCATCTACAAGTTCTCTGAACAATGTGACAGCCAGCACAAAGCACAGAGGTCCCCAGTACGTGTACAGATAGCCGATCCTGATGCTCGGTATGAACTGGCTGAGTGCCATCACCAAGAAGTAGAAGTTCAGGAAGAAACGAAACTGCTCGAACAGTACTACGGGTAGGAATGTGATGATATTGTATTTCTGAAAAAATATAAATAAATACATTTTAGAAATTGAAAATTATGTGATTAAAACCGAAAAATAAGTTTAATTTCTATCCAACATCGCAAAAACAAAAGAAAATCTCGTCCTGTTTAAAAAATAAAATAAACAGGAAGAGACAGGGTAACCATATTCTATGCCTACATGGCAACAATTAGTGAATCATCAGTAAATGTATTAAACCAACTAGGTGCTGAAACTTAAAAAATGAGTTGACCTTCAAACTAAACAAAACAAGTCATTTTTTAACCCCCGACGGAAAAAGAGGGGTGTTATAAGTTTGACGTGTCTGTGTGTCTGTCTGTCTGTCTGTCTGTGTATCTGTCTGTGGCATCGTAGCTCACGAACGGATGAACCGATTTGAATGTAGTTTTTTTTGTTTAATAGGTGTCTTTTGCGCGAGTGTTCTTAGCTATGTTTGATCAAAATCGGTTCAGCCGTTCATAATATATGTTGGTTGAAGCTCGGAAATAAAAACCGAATGTTTTCAAATATGCCCGAGTGGGGTATCAAATAAAAGAGCATGACTGTTGTGACAACAATATGCAAGTTTCATCAAAATCGGTTTAGCCGTTCAAAGTATATGTAGGGTCAAACTCGGAAAAAAAACCGTATGTTTTCAAATATACCCGAGTGGGGAATCAAAAAAAAGGACGTGACTTTTGTGACAACAATAAGCATGTTTATTCAAAATCGCTTTTACAAAAAGGGTGAAATAAAAAAATTAAATTAAAAATTTTAAAAACCCCCGACTTAAAAAATCTTCAAAGTTAAAACAAAACTAAACTTTAAAAAGGCAAAAATAATAACCCGAAAACAAATTTCATGTCTCTGAGTAGGTATGTGGTACCTTACGTTCCCGCGTCGGGGGACGCGGGAACGTTAGATACTATAAGCACGGGTAGGTTACCATCAACTTTTGTGACTTTTGCGTCCCCCGACGCGGGAACGTAAGGTACCACATACCTACTCAGAGACATGAAATTTGTTTTCGGGTTAGTTAGTTTCGCTGAGCCTTTTCCGCACTTAGCCTCACAATTGGGCCATTGTACGTGATTTCTTAAAGGGCTTAAGACGCCACGGGAGCCTACCCCGCATTGGCGAATATCCCATGCCTTCGGACCGTGGTTTATCCTAGGACATGTCGGTTTCCTCACGATGTTTTCCTTCACCGTAAGAGCGATGTTAATAGCGCACTTAAATTTTTCTTAAAGAAAAATACATTGGTGCGCGGTCGGCCTGGATTCGAAACCACGACCTTCGGAATGAAAGTCGCGGTATCTACCACTAGACCAACACCGCTCTTTGTTTTCGGGTTATTATTTTTGCCTTTTTAAAGTTTAGTTTTGTTTTAACTTTGAAGATTTTTTAAGTCGGGGGTTTTTAAAATTTTTAATTTAATTTTTTTATATATAAATAATAGCAGACCTGCATGATATAAGTAAATACCTACTAATTACGAAACCAGTCTAGAATTATACATATAAGAACAATAATTATTTTTTTCTGTTTATTTTCATTTTATTCTCATATTGCTGCCAGCTGTGTCAAGTGTTTTAAAAAATGTTTTAAAAAAATATGGTCATCATAAATACTTGTCCCCGGCGGGAATCGAACCCACAACCTTCTGCGTTACAGTCGAGTTCCCAACGTGCCACAGATATTGGCCTCAGGTTGGTTATAATTTTATTAGTCATTGTCCATTCTAATCTAATTAGGTATTTGGTTTACAGTTGGTACCCCTTATCAGTTATTCGCCAGTTTAATGGCGTACATATACTAATACACTACCTACATACTAAATACATTTTTATGACATGACAGTATGTTGGTTTTGATAATGATGTGTGTGTTTCTTAGCAGATAGTTAAATTACTATGTGAGTGTTTGTATTGTTCTAATGATACTATAATATGTATACACAGAACTGAATGAGTTATTTTGTTTATTGGGGCTTGAGTTTTCACAGTTAGATACAGGTTTTATAGGATAATGGCTTTTTTCATTGGTCAAAAGAATGTGTTCTTAAATGATAGCAAGGGTTCTTTAATATTTATTTACTGCTGCTTCCCGCGGCTTCACCCTCATAAGTCCCAATCCTGTGGGAATATCGGGATCAAAATATGCAGTAGCCTTATATTATTTTAAATCCTAATATAATTGGTTAGCATTTGGGTAGTCCCCGAATATGAGATAACAGTTAATGCATCATTGATAACCAAGTTTTCGCAATATGAAATATTATGTGGGTATTATTCCCCATACATATGGGTACGTAAGTGGGTAATTATTCGTCATATGGTATGAAAAGAGTTATTGCAGAGACTTAGGGCAAACTTTATCAAATATACTTTACAATACTACACCACTATTTTGAAGGAGGGTTGTACTTTATAACAACTTTTTTTAATTTTACTATGTGTTTGTAGCTGTGGATGTCTGTAAATAAACAAATAACACCTTCCCCACCCCCATTGATGCATATTTTTCTTGGCGGTTCTATAAAAATAGAACCTTGAGAAGGTTAACTACAGTCTCGCACCTATCATCCCCAAGTTGTTTCTGTGACAGAAAACCTTTCTGGGTTATTTTTATTCAATATTTAAATAACTTTGAACAAAAACACGAATTTTTTTTCGGACATAATACTAGCTTCAATTATTGACAGTCCCCTTTCTCCTGCAGGTCTTTGTTCATACAAATTTGTGGTGTAGGAATATAAAGTGCAACCCAGAAATCTCCATAACAATGTCATCAGTCACTATTGTTTAGCTATGCCTCATATTGGTTTCGTAAAATAATAGGTACAGCCCGGAATGGACTAGCTAAATGTCTGTTGAATACACATTGGCCAGTCGGTTCTGGCCTATTTTGATTATTGCTAAGGTGTAGAGAATACAGATGAGACTGAAATTGATAGATAACAAGGATGTGATCTACTTACTTGATTGCAAACATGATTAGATGGGAACTCCTCTTCTGGTAAATATCCAATATAAATCTCACGAGAACTTAGTTCTTTCTTGCGTATAGTAAAGAAGGGAATCCTACGAACCAAAAAATAAGCAATTTATATTCAATTGTCGTAACAATTTCATCTCGAATTCGAATAACAAAGAAGTTATCAATAACATAACTTTACCTTGACCATAACGATTTCCTTTTGGGTCTTACGATTAACGGTGTGGTTTCCATGATTGAAAGTTAAGTGCTTTAATATGTTTTAACTATAATTGCTTCATAATAGAAGCTCTTCAGTGCTCTGAAATGAAATTATAAATATTTTTTATATAAAATCTCACTGCGCAAAGTGTTTACAAGACGACACGCAAATCAAACTGTCAAATATTTTGACGTTTGTTTGTTTTCATACTGAGTTGAGATTTGGCTTTACGCGATTTTTTTATGTGGCCAGTGTTGCCTCTAATTAAAGTATACGCGAAAGATAAATCATGTAAATCAATATTTTTTTGGGCTTCCATACACAACAATTTCATAAATTCAATTGAGATTAATTAATAATCAATCAGTAATCACTAGTAATCAGTAATCTAATCACTTTGCTTGATTTAAAATCGACAACAATATATTGTTTCCTTGTGCCTAAATAATTTCTACTTTTTTAGCGCATGGTATAAATTAATTTTAGTTATTGGCAACTTTATAAATTGGTAAACAAAATATGGCTGCCGTCTTCGTACTTTGGGGCGTGCGTAAATATAATTCAGTTGTCGCGAGTGCTCCTAAACGACTAAATAATTTAATTGAACGGTATTAAAATAATTATCAAAATGCTTACGTGTTAAGGTGTGTGAATAAATAGTGAATGGTACAAAAAACCGAATCAATGAATGACTCGGAAAGTCAGGATCTTGTAGGATGGTTGAAACTCGGGAGTTGAGCACTTCGCTGCGTCGTTGCTCTCCTTCGCCTGCGCTTATTAGAAAGTAAGGAAAGATGCGAGAGCAAATGTTTATGTTCGTGATAATTACAGTCTTCAGTTAGCCCTGTGGTATTCTTTAGCTAAGCAGTATTTGTACAGTTACCGAGTCTGTTTTTGAAGGTTCTTTTTTGATGTATTGTTGATGCGCGGTGCAAAGGGGGCTAGAAAAGGCTGTGCGTGTTGTCTCTGTCACTGCGACCGGGCACACCTCTGTTGACCTATTTTCTGGTTATTGCATCCAACCCAACTATTTATGTCTAGGGGTGTAAACTGGGGCACCGCCGGTCTACAGTATCCTATCGAGCTATAATTCAATTTACTTGCTCTAAAGATTACGTACTTATCATATTAACCCTTACAGTGTCAATTGAAGTTTTTAAAACATTATCTTAGTAGAAAAATCTGAAAAAAAAACCCTGTAGAATTTCTTTTGTGTAATAAAAATTGTAGGAAATAGTTTTGAAAATAATAATTTGATGTTGGTTAGTCTAGAAAGGATTTAGAAGTGAAAATTATGTGATGTAATGAGGATAATGGGATGCAGAGTGCGGAATGTGTATTGTGATTTGAGCCAGTGTGAAATATCATCACTATGATGGACTCGGAGCTACCACCTGGCAGCTGCAACTCCACAGGACACCTGTCAACTATAGGATACCACACACTGCCTGGTAAGTTATTACCTCTCAAACTGTCTGCCAGGGCTAGATTATGACTACTTGATCCACTAGTGTCTAGTTGTCACTAGAGTGGTTGGGATATAAATTATTAGGACATTTAAAATTACCTAATAACGATTTATTTTAATTCTAATTCTAATAACATTTATTAATGTTTTTGTGCTGTGCTTACTTAGTTTGTTCTTAAAAAAAAATACCTACTAGCTAAAGGTACTCAGGGTTAAACTGAACTGCTTCTAATCAATGTTTATCCAAGTTCTATTATTTTATGTATGACATAAATTGAGATGGTTTTTTTTGTAAAACCTAGTCCTCATATTTATTTAGTCTTTCATAAATTTTCTGAGGTACCTACCTACCTACATAATGTCTTAGATGTATTATATCTTGCATTAGTATGGCTTGAAAAATTCACTTGCAGTGAGGCTTGAACTCGTGTCTTTGGGTCAGTCAGTACCCCAACATGTATTTCAACTAGACCACATGGGCTCACAAAAAATCACTATCGCCAAAGTTTTTTCATTTAAAATATATTTTAAAGGAAAAAACCTAGAGTCTAGGCAGGTCTACTAGAAATATTATAATAAAATTCTTCTTATTGCTCTAGGTCCAAGACCAATAAGAAACTAATTACAAACTTTTAAAGTTTCCATAAATTTCTAGCCGAAATTCAGAACATAAAATGATAACCTTTAGTAACGGAAGTAAAATACATATTCGAAAAATACATAACAAAAGTTCGGACTCAATTAGACTGTTATATACCTAAATTGATTTTGTAATAATATACCTAACAACTTAACCTTGTCAATTTACTGTGGGTTTTTTATTTGATTGTTTGGTTACTTATGCTTGATTGACAAATAAAGAAAGTAGGAATTTTAAGTTGAAAACCAACATCTAATCTAGACATACTAATATTATAAAGAGGAAAGATTTATTCATTTGTTTGTAAGGCATAGGCTCTGAAACTACTAGACCTATTTCAAAAATTCTTTTACCCATAGAAAGGTACATTATCGAGGAGTAAAGTTTATAAATAAATAATAAATAAAAACACAAAAGTCAAACCTAAATAAAAAACAACAGATAGAATAGATAAATGCGTTATTGTACCAAAACTTAAATTAAACAAATATTACACAGAAAAACTTAAATCTAGTGTGGCACAATGGGCGGCCTTATCGTCTATTGGCGATTTTTTCCAAGCAACCAAGGACAAATTATAAAGTCTATCTGAAATTTAATTAAACAACCTGGCATTAAAAACAATAATGCTGGCAGCATTGCTATGTTGAATGGAAATTGAGTTCTTACTGTTTAAATCCTATTTTATGTAGGTAGCTAGTTCTACATAAAATTGCTCTAACATCCACCAATTTTATTCACAGAAAGTTTTATCGGCTAACATATCAAATACATTATTTGAGCTTGACCTAATATTGGAATACCTACACAATCATAAACCCAGTCAAACTTTGTGGCATTGATGAATAATGCATTACATCATTCTGCTCACTCCCAACTTACTCATTTGACATTTATGGTAACTGCTGGTTATTATAAACTGCCTACTCACAACTTGGGTCTCTACCTACTATTGAACCTACCTATACTATCAATGTTACATAAGTGACCACTGACCATTCTATAGTGTTATAATTATTATCTTATTGACCAAAAATATTTTGAAAATTATCGGTGTTGGTGTAGTGGCAGATACGCCAATTTTCATTCCGAGAGACGGGTTCGAACCCCGACCAACCGCTCACCGATGTATTTTTTTTAAGAAAAAGTTATGTGCGTTAAAACATCGCTCTTACAGAAAAGGAAAACATTGTGAGGAAACCAACATATCCTAGGATGTCCCTGGAGTAGGCCCCCGTGGCGTTTTACTGCCTAACCCCTCTAAGATGAGGCCCTTGCCTTGCAGTAGGCAAAATTAACGGGATTATATTGATTTAAAATTATAGGTATTTGGGGGCGTCCATAAATTACGTGAGGTGTTTTTTGACATTTTCTTTCCCTCCCCCCCTCCCTGGTGAGATGTCGTGAGATTTTATTCAACCCCATCCCCCATCCTCCAATCTCACGTGAGATTTTTTAAAATGTGGGTTTCTTACGTAAACGCGTTGGAAAAAGAAAAGAAAAATTGCTTCAGAGTGTGTTCAGTTACTGGAGCAGTAAAATACAGCTCCGGTAGCAGAATTTTTTTTTCAGTGTGAACAATCTGGATTAAATGGACTAAAATCGGACATCGGATATGTCACGCTAGGCTAAATACAGTTTATATTTAGACTTATAAACAGAATATATTCCTATCCCAAAAACTAATTTGCAAAGTCCACTAACAAATCCCGACGCAAAAACTAATAAACTTAAAAACTGCGTCTTTAAAAATGCTACTATAGTTCTAGGGACAGTTACCTACTTCATAAAAGTTAAGTTAACAAGCTGTTATTACTCAGGGAGGATGCATCACTCGGCTAGCACGCCGGCGGGCGTGGACGGCGCGGGCGGTGGCGCCCGCACGCCGCCCGCCACGCCGAAGAAGGGCGGCAAGATGCTCGCAGTCAGGGTACAGATGCTCGACGACACCATATCCATGTTTCAAATACAGGTATGTCAACTACTTTTATGTATTTCTAGCTGTGTTTGTTCAAAAGCAGTGAGAATATCGGGATAAAAAGTAGGCTATTATAATGTTATTCCAGGTCCTCAGTTAACTACCTACTTACCTACCAGTACAGTCCGCGATTCACCGCAAATTGGTCCATTCATCCCCTTAAAACTTCGCGTTTAATATATCAGTAAACTAGCATAATGTCGCGGTTTAACCCGCGTAAGTCCCAATCCCCCAGGATTTTCCAAAATCCCTATCTTAGCGGATCCATACACACCACAAAGATCACACTCTCCAAATTTCATGTCTCTAGGACCTTGAATTTGATAACTTATAGACTAGCTGAGTCCCGTGGTTTCACCCGCTTTAGTCCCGATCCTAGGAGATTTTCCAAATCTCTTTCTTAGCGGATCCATACACACCACAAAGATCACACTCTCCAAATAGGAGTCTCATGTCTGTAGGACTAGCAGTTTTGGCTTTACGTTGTACCTACAATAATATTAGTCAGTCAGGCCTTATATGTATACCTACTTAGATTAGATGACCCAATTACTGTTCCAAAGTAATTGGTGTCTTATGTAGTGTACTGTGTAGCCGCCTACATGAGACTGCCTAGATTCTTAAACAACTAACTAATTAATTGACCATGTCTTTACTTGTCTTCATACATTTATAGCGGACTCATTTCAAATACTTATACTTTCCTATCCCTAACCTGCACCTGTCCGTACCTTTGTCAACTCAGTACTATTGGCAATGTAGTATATTGCTGTTTTGAGGTAATTACCACGTTACGACAAATCAGCAATCTAACTGCAGTGTGTATCAAACTCAGTGATCAAAGAGATATATAATACTGGTCAGATCGTTACTAAAATGGTCAAAGTTAAAACAAAAGGACAAGAAAGGGGTTTTATAACCCTGTGGCTACATTATCGCCATAACGCAAAGATTCGCGTTATCGTGTGGCACTTCGTCGTAGATCGAACACGAAGTTTTAATCGCGCCAACGCAACACGATCTTCGCGAATCTATGTAGCCCTAGCATAATGGTTCTTTTGTTACCTTCTGAGGTACGATCAACGAGTCGAATAAAATGTAATCATAACATTCCATAGACGTATTTCGTTATTGAATTAATGGTATCCTGGTATACCAACCACCTGATTCAAAAAGTTCACTGAGCATTACATTTCACTCCCGCCATTTATAACACGCCCTGACGTGCTGTTATCTTTGCCCTGACGACTTCCGACACTTTACGAATTCGCTTACAATTTCTTATATTTTTTTTACAAGCGAAGCACGATTTGCTCAATCTTTCCTTTTGATATTTAAAGGAGGCTTTTATTCGGAGCATCGCCTCGCCGATGTTTTGTTTTGTTATTTGATATTGGCGCCTGTAGCGTTTCGTAATCTCCTAAACCTAAAGCAGTAAGCAGACTTTTTGTCGGCCAATCTTCCATATCTATACTAATATTATAAAGAGGTAACGTTGGTAACATGTATGTATGAATGATGGGGGTAATCTCCGAAACTATTGGACCAATTCCAAAAACACTCCATTCTTCTTCGTCACTCTCTTTTATTCTTCACCAATAGAAAGCTTCATAATCGAGGAGGAATATAGGCTACTATTGATTCCGATATTCCCACGGGATCAGGACTTACGCAGGTGAAACCGCGGGAATCTGCTGGTATTCTATAAAAGGCTTTGTCCTGACTGACTCACTGACTGATCATCGCACACCTAAATCGCTAAATCGTAGAGGTCTGATAATTGGAGAGTGTGTCCTTTATACGATGTAGGCATTTGGAAACAAAGGTATTATGATTTTTTATGGGATCGGGACTTATCGGGACTCGCGGGAAAAACCGCGAGTGTATCTCACTAGTCTATATAAAATTTCAAAGTCCTTACTGATTGATTGACTGACTGACTGACTGATTGAACCACATATCAACGCAGAGCCCCAACCGCTCTCTCTCAACTAAGAGGATTTTTCGGAATTCCTACGGGATCCGAACTTACGCAGGTGAAACTTCGGGACGCTGCTATGTTTTATAAACATTGAAGGAATCTTTTGAATAATAATCGCTTTACATATTGTTAAAAAAGTCAATATTATATCTGAAGTCTGCGGGAGCTCTGAGTGATATTTTCCTCACGATAAGGTGACAAACCGAACACCATCGCTTTTACTTGTAGTTATTGAGTTATTATGTACTAGTAGTAGATAGAGGTGATGTCGCAAACATATTCCACGTTCCTATTACGAAATAAATACAAAAAGCCGCTGCAGCGCTGACAATATTGTTACGTCAATCTGTCGTACAAACGTAATGAGCTCAGTGGGCGCTCAGATGAAGTCGATGAATAGACTCCGGGTAATAAACACCATGATGTCATAATGTGCTAGGAGCCAGATGGGAAGAGTGTCAAAATGTACAAAATCCTCACGACAAAATGGCCAATTGTCACAATGTACACATGACCAAAAATATTGAAGATAAAATCGCCAATTGTCACAATGTACACATGACCAAAAATATTGAAGATGAAATGCAGTCGCAACCCTTTTGATATTTTGAGAAAATTATATTTTCTTCCATTTTTGCAGACTAATCAACAATGATGAAAACACAGGATGACAAATGAATAACATAATATAACGGTCATCTTCATCGTCATAACATCTTCATTGTGTATGAAATGAAGTGCTTGTTGTACTAAAAAGATTAGATATTCACTAAAGAGGTCTGCTAAATATTCAACGAGAAGCGAACGGTGACTCAGTGGTAACTTGTCTGAGTTTCGTTTCAAATGAAGGGATGGAAGATAGTTTGATGGGGATTTGAGTCATATTCGATCATATTTAATCGATGTATACATTTTCTCATCAAATCCATATTGCGTGATTTCTGACTTCACTGCATTCCAACATTTGTACATTTTGACACTCTACAAAATTGCATTTATGATTTCTGTCGTCACTGCATTCCTGCATTATATCGTTATAATAGTTATTGACATAAGTACATTTTGACACTCTTCCCATCTGGCTCCTAGCACATTATGACATCATGGCGTTTATTACCCGGAGTCTTCCTTCTGATGTCATATCTTCTGTTAGGGTTGATATCAATGCTTTTAGCAAAGTTTGATAAACGACCTTTTATCTACAGCTGACCTAAAGAGACTGCGAAGGCAATTTATAATCTTTCGATTTCAGTAGACAATGATAGATGACCAAGAAGCAATGAAACGCTTAGAAAACTTTGAAATGTACACATTAACGTAAACTGCACTCTAATAAATAATGTAATAAACCAAATCAAAGCTCAGGTACATGCTACTTGCATACTCTTACTCCAATCAGTCGGCATTAGATGGAATAAATCTGTTTTTTTTTTAACTGAAAATGTAGAATCCAAGAGTGAATATGTAGGTATTCATGAAAAACGCGGCATTGCATTTTGAAAGCTGCAGTAATCCTAAATCTTCCAATAGTTTCCGGATGAATTTGCACTCTGTTTGAGTGGAGTCCAATATCCATTTAAGAGTGACAATAGGAGCCCCGCTTCCATTCGTCGAGAGCGGGACGACGAATATTATTTTCTTATGAGTGAGAAGTACAGAGGATAGACGCGTAACGTATTTTCTATCGACGACGTAAACGGCAAAACAGTTTTTATCTAATTACAAGTTAATTAAACAACTAATCGATATATTAAATTACAGAACTAAAAAAAATACTTCCTAGGTTTCTTGACAAAACAATTGCCCAACCAAAATAGTGTGCTGTTCCTTAAATAAATAGCGAAATGTGAGCAAAACATGGATTTAAAAAATATATATTATCGATAAAATTTTCACCAATCGTGTTTTTAAATACCCCAATCCAAGATAAAAGTTCGAAGTATAATTTCCCCAAATATGAAAGTTTACATTTTATTTTGAGATAGATAACGATTTCGAACTATAAAATTGCATATTGCACATTCTTAAAACTTCTATCTTTGCTTATCTAACAAATATCTAAGTAAGTAAGTAACTGTTTTATTGTTATTGAAGTAGGAGGTCGAAACAATAAGGATAATCGTTTACTGTGTTCACGTTGCGAACTAATTCTCATAAATATTTTAATGTATTACCTTAGATAAAAATAAAAATTACCTACTTTATTGTAAACGGCAAATCTGTAATTGGTAGTTCATTTTTAGGGTTCCGTACCTAAAGGTAAAAACGGGACCCTATTACTGAGACTTCGCTGTCTGTCTGTCTGTCTGTCTGTCCGTCCGTCCGTCCGTCCGTCCGTCCGTCTGTCACCAGGCTGTATCTCATGAACCGTAATAGCTAGAAGGTTGAAATTTTCACATAAGATGTATTTCGGTTGCCGCTACAACAACAAATACTAAAAACAAAATAAAACAATTATTTAAAAGGGGCTCCCATACAACAAACGTGTTTCAAACATAACAAGGAGTCGAGAATCGCGGGAGGACAGGAAGAGGGACAGGAGGACAAATCGAGTTGGTCATGGAATTCAAAATGGCTGCCCTATCTGTCAAATATACCAGTCTGCCTTCACTTACCAAAGAGTTTCTTTTATGTTTCAGATTTTCTTTGTGCCAAGGTTTTTTTTTTTGAGTGATTCGGTCGTTTGATGGGAGTAAGAATCGAAGATAAATATTTCATATTTTCCTATAAAATTTAAAAATTGGTTGTTGTAAACCATTTTAGGGTTCCGTATCCAATTGTGATAGTGGTACGGAACCCTTTATGCGCGAGTGTCGCACTTGCCCCGTTTTTTATTAATTTGCCGTGTGTTTTATGTCAATACTAGCTGACCCGGCAAACGTTGTTTTGCCTTATAAATTATAGATAGTAGCCGATTCTCAGACCTACTGTCCATGTGGAGTTTGGTGGAGATCGGTGAAGCCGTTTCGGAGGAGTACGGTAACTAACATTATGACATGGAAATTTTATATATTATATTAGATAATGTTCTCTGTTCTTTAACACCATCACAATTTGCTGCGATAAAAAGACCGACTACGTATCCTATCTTTTAGTGAAAACATGACCGTTTAGTATGATATGACCGTTTAACATGATCGGATGCCTACATCATATAAAGAACAGACTCAAAAATTCAGCTTTCTACTATCAGCTGTTTAGGCTGTGCGTTGATCCGGACAAAGCATTTTATAGACATAAATTATTGGGCTTCACTCTTCATATGTCCTAGTGCCTTTGACGATGAAAGAGCACGAGAGTCTTAAATTTGTTAGAATTATCATAACGAAGTAAACCGCGAGCCGCAGCTTGTACGAAAATAAATTAAAAAGGAACCAATTAATAATGATTAATTTAATGTAAACAATTAAGCCTTACGTTCGACAGCTAATTGAAAAGCCCCGCGTTCTCCGTCACACAGAGTTCGTGTGCCGATTCATTAGCCGGCTCATTCATTAGCTCTGTAACCAACTAATAAACTGGATAATTAGTTATTCCTTAGGTCTTGTATTTTTCTACATTATAAGGTACCCCGCACACTAGGCAGCCTGGCTGCGGGCAGCTAGAATTTAGGTGGGATTTCGTGGCAGCCAAGTGCGCGGGCTCCCATACAACATCATATGTTTAACAGGCTGCCGCAACCTGGCTGCCTATTGCGCGGGGTACTAAAAAGGTTTACAAATTACACGTTTGCCAGTCATTCGATGGAATACATCTGTGCCTTGTAGTTTTTTTAGCGTGCCAACCTAGCCTACAGGCCTACATAGGATGCTGAAAATCGTGCGAAGTGGAGACGTAAGACAGCGGACCCGAGTACCCGAGAGGGATGCAACCGGGAACATCGTATGATGATGATGACCTAGCCTATAGATCAATCTAGCTATGTCCATTCAAAATTACAGCAAAAAGTTCAGTAGTTACAAGTACCTACTACTAAACTGATTTTGAAGAAATCAAACCTTTTTGTTGTTAAAATATACACTGGGTTCTGATTTTTAGGGTTCCGTAGCCAAATGGCAAAAAACGGAACCCTTATAGATTCGTCATGTCTGTCTGTCTGTCTGTCCGTCTGTCCGTCCGTCCGTATGTCACAGCCACTTTTCTCCGAAACTATAAAAGCTATACTGTTGAAACTTGGTAAGTAGATGTAATCTGTGAACCGCATTAAGATTTTTGGACAAAAATAGAAAAAAATAATACATTTTTGGGGTTCCCCATACTAAGAACTGAAACTCAAAAAAAAATTATTCACCAAACCTATACATGTGGGGTATCTATGGATAGGTCTTCAAAAATGATATTGAGGTTTCTAAAATATTTTTTTTTAAACTGAGTAGTTTGCACGAGAGACACTTCCTAAGTGGTAAAATGTTGCCCCCCTCCCCTGTAACTTCTAAAGTAATGGAATGACAAGACTAAAAAAAGTATATGATGTACATTACTATGCAAACTTCCAACGAAAATTGGTTTGAACCAGATCTAGTAGGTAGTTTTTTTAGGGTTCCGTACCTAAAGGTAAAAACGGGACCCTATTACTGAGACTGCGCTGTCTGTCTGTCTGTCCGTCCGTCCGTCTGTCCGTCTGTCACCAGGCTGTATCTCATGAACCGTAATAGCTAGAAGGTTGAAATTTTCACAGAAGATGTATTTCGGTTGCCGCTACAACAACAAATACTAAAAACAAAATAAAACAATTATTTAAAAGGGGCTCCCATACAACAAACGTGTTTCAGAAATAACAAGGAGTCGAGGGACAGGAACAGGGACAGGAGTTGGTCATGAAATTCAAAATGGCTGCCCTATCTGTCAAATATACCAGTCTGCCTTCACTTACCAAAGAGTTTCTTTTATGTTTCAGATTTTCTTTGTGCCAAGGGTTTTTTTTTTTTTTGAGTGATTCGGTCGTTTGATGGGAGTAAGAATCGAAGATAAATATTTCATATTTTCCTATAAAATTTAAAAATTGGTTGTTGTAAACCATTTTAGGGTTCCGTATCCAATTGTGATAGTGGTACGGAACCCTTTATGCGCGAGTGTCGCCCTTGCCCCGTTTTTTTAAACGTCATAAATCGTAAACCGCAACTTACCTTTCAAAACAAAATCTGTAGTATAGATAATGGTACGGAATCCTTCGTGCGCGAGTTCGACTCGCACTTGACCGGTTTTTACCTAACTAGAATCAGAGTAAAAACCCTAGAGTCATCTAAGCAAATAAACAAATTCATCATTGTTGCTTTCATGTCAGTATCTGCATTACGGTTTCTCCGTATTAAGTATACGCTACGCTATAAAATATTATTTTTAGAAACGCTAGGGAGAGCCACCTAAAGGATTTATACCGTGTAAAAATTATAACGATGAAAGTTTTACGTCATAAACCTCAGACAAGGGAAGTTTTATGGTCACGCTTAGATAAAACAGCTATTATATGCTATAACTCAGTTTTGTTTGACTATACATTTTATTTCGCCTTACGGCCTCAGTGGGGCGTCGGGCGAAACCGGTGCAGCGGGTTCGATTCCTGCCAGGGAAAAATATTTTTGCTGATCATAAATGTTTGTTTCTGGTTTTGGGTGTGTTGTATGTATGTGTTTTACGAAGAAAAGGTACTTGCCTATAATTTGTAGTATATCCTTTGTCTAATACCCATAGTACAATCCTCGTGCTTAGTTTGGGGCTAGATTGCGCTGTCTGTGTGTAACGTCGTCCAATATTCTCATTCAACTCAATGACAACAACGCCCCGTGGTCTCACGATCGATCCCGGGATATCGAGTACACATACCGAGTTTCATTACATTTCGTTCAGTGGTGTTAGCGTGAAGGAGCAACAACAACACACATGCACTCAAAAACTTAGTGGGTAAGCGGTGCCTCCCGATAAATTTGGGAATAACTTGCTATTCATGGTACAGACGTATCTGAAAACTAACACTAGGTGAGCCACACCACTATACGAAGAGAAGATTGAATTCTTTTCGTGAAAATCAAAATCAATCTCTACAAACAATTTTATTTTTAAATATTGATAACCAAACCAAACCATTAATTATCAAAGGTCAGGGTTGCTTAACTTACTCATTAGATTACAATTTAATTAAGGGAAAACATTAATTTTGCCTTCGTTTATGTTTGAAGATCAAATATTTGGTTTACGTTGCTTTGTTCCATAATATTGCTTCAGCCTCACCACGTCTTACTTCTACACTAATATTATAAAGAGGAAAGATTTGTATTTGTGTGTGTGTGTGTGTGTGTGTGTGTTTGTGTTTGTTATGAATAAACTCAAAAACTACTGGACCGATTTCAAAAATTCTTTCACCATTAGAAAGCTACATTCATGTTGAGTAACATAGGCTACTTTTGATCCCGATATTCCCACGGGATCGGGACTTACGTGGGTGAACAGCTAGTAGGTAAATAGAAGAAAGTCGTGTTAGTTACACTATTAATAACTGAAGAACGGCTGAACCGTTTTGACTGAAAATTAGTGAGGAGGTAGCTTAGAACCAGGAGAAGCACATATAATACTTTTGATCCTGTAAATCCCGCGGGGTAGGGACTTACACGTGTGAAACCGCGGGGCGCAGCTAGTTAGATATACAAAGTTGTACATCAATTATGTAAACGAACAAATTGTCAATATTAAAGGAAAAAGAAAACAAAACCTGTCACTCTCTTAAACAAATTGTTTACATTTTTGATCTAAAACGCCGAAATACAATTTGGAGTACTAGTACATAATATCTCACTGTATTTAACCCAGTTTTGGACATAAAAGTACTCATTCATTATCACATTTATCCCCCCGTCTGTCGGTTACATGAAATGACATGACACGAGGCATCCATTCATAATATTACTCTGATGTTTTTTCCCCAGTTTCCTTTATTCAACTAAGTATTTCCATTAATATGTATGAGGTGCTAAATATTCGTTATTGGCTAAAGTGGAGGGTTTGCTTTCTATGTAAATTATCCTGAAATGTAGTTACACCTTGAGGGGAGCAATTTGTTTGAACGTTACTCTGGTACGGAGATCGCTGTGGAGATATTCTTGTTGGTTCTTACCTTGCGGGATGTTTATCCGGGGTAAAAGATAATCGCTTTAGATAAGTACCTACCTATCAGTGGCGTTTTGTCTTTACCACAGTTTACCTAATAGTTTCAGTAAGGTACCCCGCGCACTAAGCAGCCAGGCTGCGGGAGCCAGTAAAACATATGACGTTGTATGGGAGCCCGCGCACTAGGCAGCCACGAAATTCCAGCTAAATTCTGGATGCGGCAGCCAGGCTCCGGCAGCCAGTAAAACATATGACGTGTATGGGAGCCCGCGCACTAGGCAGCCACGATGGCAACGAAATCCTAGCTAAATTCTGGATGACGCAGCCAGGCTGCAGCAGCCAGTAAAACATATGACGTATGAGAGCTCGCGCACTAGGCAGGCACGAAATCCCAGCTAAATTCTGGATGCGGCAGCCAGTAAAACATGACGTTGTAGTGTAGGCTGCAGGTGTGGTCTGTTTTAGGTAAAGTGTCACTCTAAGTGTCGTCGTGTATCTGAAGCTCTAGCTAGACACTGGATAGCGAAGTTTTTTGTAATAGTTATTGAAAACTCAATTTGTTTTCGTAGAATCTAATATTTTATGTCTGAAGTTCGTTATTAATCTCCGTCAGGAAAGTCGATTCCTTCCGGTATTCTCAACTTGAAAAATACATTTTCCTTTTATACAGAAATCCATTGTTCCATCTAACTAATCGGTTTCCATTTGTTTTACCACAGTGAATATATTAATGGTTAACATTTCAGAAACTCCTTTTGTTGTTTGTTTGAAATGAAATTGAACCAATTTTTAGGGTTCCTCTTACCCAAAAGGTAAAAATGGGACCCTATATTGAGAAAATAATACAGCAGTTCCAACCCCTCTCCTTAGCTGTACGGAACATGAACTATTCGAAGATACGGCCACAATTACGCTATACATGTAGTTATCCCATAGTTTACGCCCAGTAGTTGGCGCCTCGAGGCTTCTTACAATTTTCATACAAATTTGTTTCCCCGGAACTGTCACATAAGTTGTAGGAAAGGTCACATAAGTTATAGGAAAGGTCACAAAAGTTGTAGAAAAGGTCACAGAAGTTGCAGGTTTGGCACATGACTTGTCAAAGATTGTTTTTAGAAAACAGGCAAGCTTGCATTCTATTACTTCTTTCTACTATGGTTAAACGGAGAAGCAAATTTTATTACAACAATCGATTTTGGTCCGATTCGCGCCACTCCATTTTAATCTAACTTAATTATTCATCGGACCAAACGGTTTCTCTTGACTGATATGGTTTGCGTGTATTTGCATGTATAAAGCCAGTGTTTTATTGCTTTCGGAAACTATAAAAATGGAACAAATTCGCCATTAACATAACTTTCAAATAGAAAATGTTGTAGGGGTTACGCTAAGGAGACATATTTATCCATTTAAATTAAAGGTGGGTCGCAAATTATTCTTCTTTATGATCCCAGCTCCCCGATGTTCCCCGTTGCATCCCGCTCTGGCGCCCGGGGTCCGCCATACCCCATTTTTTTTTAATTTTATTTGGGGTTGGCGTAGTAGGTAAGTCATCAATCATCATTGACCATTACTTCTGCAAAAATAGATTTGGTAATATTCTAATGGCCTTCCGCCTGACTGAAGCAGTTTATCTGCCGCCCAGGGAGAACTTACGGTTTGCTAGTCTCCCTCAGATCCCTTGGTCGTCTTTTACGACACTCACGAGAACAGATAAGGTAAACCAAATTTATACCAGGGCTCTACGGCAACATGTCGTAAATCAGTATCACTATTAAATATTACGCCAAATTTGGACGCCCCGGGGAAAAATAAATTGTCACCGTTACTTTGGAACAAAGCACTTAAACGCGTGTTGCGGATGGATTGACTTGGCAGAATACAAAATATTCTTATTCCATAAGATTTCACATTATCTTTTTGAATCGTCTTACCAGTCTAGTGTGCCTTCGGAACGCGGCCTCTGATGAGAAGCAGACATAAGAGGTTCATGTTTTTTATTCGAGGTGATCATGGAATTCACGTTGTCACAGAACTATAGTGGATCAGGAACAATAATTATAAATAAGTACAAAACTGGAAAATAAAGAGATTACTAATAAGATATCGGTATAGGTAATAAGATTACTGTTCCTCATTTGACTGAAATTGTTAATGTTAATTTAATATGATTGAATAATCTTATAATAATTATTTTGTAAATTGACATGCCAATATTATGTAATGTAATTTTATGGCGAAATAAATGAATTGAATTGAATTAAAAATGGGGTGAAAAATTTCCATAGATGGTAATCGTCATGTAACGAAATGTCCTTATGCATGCATGCTAGTATCGAGCAGCCGAGTGCGCTGTGAGTGCGTTTGCCTAACACATTTTCGGTTCGAGAACGGAGCCGTAAAGCCTGAAAGCTACCTAGGCCAGTCTATGTATGACTGCGTGCACAAAGAAACATAAAATAAATTCCCGCCCTTGAAACGCTACCGGCGCGCTGTATCTGGCTTCGGTCATCCATCACTCCTAATAGCTAAAACAATTTGTGACCCAAATTAGCGCTGATAATGCTTATACGAGTATTTTCTATGTGCGTACATTCAGTATTTCAAGTGTGTACCGTAGTACGACTTGTACTCAATATTCTAAAGATATCGTATGCAGCTCACGTTGAGTGCACCACACACGTTTCCCATTCTAATACCAACCGTATGCATTTCAATTTCTGCAGTCGACGTTCGGTATATTTGGGAGAATTGAAATATAAATTGGAGTTAAGGTTACTTCCGTATCAACAGAAATATAGAAAGTTAGTCGTTATACATTTTAACAAATTGTATCTGAAATGCCTGCTTATTTTTATGTGACGTGATGAACGTATTAACATAGGTATAAACTACCTACTTATATAAGTTGTTAAGACAAGAAAAGTCAAAAGCAAAAACTGAAATAGGTAGTAGTAACTTTAAAAAAGAAAACATTTATTTATCTTAATTTAATACAAAAAATATACCTACTTAATAAGAATGAAATATTTTCAGAAAATATTTTTATGTAAGTACCTAAATGAAATTTATGTTGCTTTTCTTAACCAGCAGCAGCAACATTCACTCCTCCGTCGCCGCCATCAGCCACATTCACCCCTCCGTAACCGCCGTCAGCGACATTCACCCCTCCGCCACCACCGTCAGCTACATTAACCCCGCCGTAGCCACCATCAGCTACATTAACCCCGCCGTAGCCACCGTCAGCTACATTTACTCCGCCGCCGCCATCTGCGACATTCACCCCGCCGCCCCCATCGGCAACGTTGACTCCTCCATATTGTGGCTGTAAACATTGAAAACATAACTGATTTGATTTTAACAATTTGCATTGCTGATCTTCAAGTGATGCTAAAGAGTAACCAGTATTCGCAGATGATCTAAATAGGATTAATTTACTATGCTTCCCGCTTCTCACCCTATTTGGCCGCATATTGTACTCGCACCATATTATATTAAACAAGGAGCGATGGGCATGACGTGAAGCGTGACATGGCAAGGACGAAGATGTCGTTGCCACACGACATCTTTGTCATCTTGCCACGCCGCACAGCGGGTGTTATTAAAAATGTTATAGTTCTTGGCACTATTTGCATCGTAATTATTAGGTTTATTAACAAAACATGATTAAATAACAGCTGCTTTTTCGAATATTGTTTTCAGATAAGTATTTTAAAAATATATAGGAAAAGACACTTACATCACCGTCAGCAAAATTCACGTCACCCATTTTTATTCTTTATAATAAAATGATTTGCGTCTTTATGCAATACACTTTTGTTCCAGATTGAATTTAACACTAACCGTATCTTATACCTTGATTTGAACTTATCGGAAAGATAACCGTATTATGTGTTATCTTACTATTTAACTGATAGCTATTTCCTTGAATTTTTTTACGAATAAATCTAGTGGTTAGTCACTTCCATGATTAATAGATCTAATTAGAAATATGTACTTGTATTAAAGTGGTATGTATGTATAATCCTGGTAAGTTATCATTATCATGGATTAATAGGATTTACCGATTTGTTTTAATCATTTAAAAATACAAATATAAATGACGTCTTAGATTGTTCGCTAAATAGCCAAATTCATTTACCTACCCTTAGTCTGAGTCTGTCTCCTAATTTTAACGGTGACAATAAAACAAATATCCTTGAATGAATCGGTGCAAAGTGTTGAAAGTTACGTAAGAGAAGGTAGCTTTTCTTAACGAACACATTGACCTACAAATAGGGATATTGCTCCTTTACGATAAAAGACTTCGCCTGCGCTCTGTGTGTAATAAAAATTGCTACTCACATACATTCAAGAACTAAGTTTTTCGCAATAAACATGACAAGTTTAGACTGCCAATTTCTGTGTATAGTCTACTATATAAAAATAAGTCGGGTTTTCCTTCCTGACGCTATAACTCCAGAACGCACGAACCGATTTCCACGGTTTTGCATACGTTGGAAAGGTCTCGGGCTCCGTGAGGTTTATAGCAAAAAAAATTCAGGAAAAATTTAAAAAGAAAAGCTGGAAAATCTAAATCAAACTCAGCGATGACGTATGACGATGACGTATTATTTAACGAGCAGGACAACGTCTGCGGGGTCAGCTAGTCTAATATATAAAATTTCCATGTCACAGTGTTAGTGACCGTACTCCTCCGAAACGGCTTCACCGATCTCCACCAAACTCCACATACGCATTCAGTAGGTCTGAGAATCGGCTACTATCTATAATTTATAAGGCAAAACAACGTTTGCCGGGTCAGCTAGTATGCTATAGATTTTACTAATTTACTAATCTACCTATGAAATATGGGAGTGAGAAAAGTAAAAACCATTTGAAATTGTCAACAAAAACTTATTTATAAAAAAAGGTTTATTTTCTTATAAAAGTAGCTTAAATTAATCTATATTTAATACAAAAAATATAATGAGAACATAATTATCATAAAAATATTACCTATTAAATAAATAATAAGTTGTTGTTGTTAACCGTCAACAACCTGGACTCCTTCGTCGCCATCTGCGACGTTGACTCCACCGCCGTCGCCATCAGCGACATTTGACCTTCCTGCGTAGCCGTAGCCGCCTCCTCCGTAGCCGCCGCCACCGACGACATGGACCCCTCCGTACCCGCCATCGGCGACATGTACCCCTCCGTAACCACCATCCGCAACATTTACGCCTCCGTAGCCACCATCAACGACATTCACACCTCCTCCGTAGCCACCGTCAGCGACATTAACCCCTCCGTAGCCACCATCAACGACACTGACTCCTCCATAGCCAGGCCCGACAACATGGACTCCGCCCCCTCCGTAGCTACCATCAACGACATTGACTCCTCCATATCCAGGACCAACCACATGGACTCCGCCCCCTCCGTAGCCGCCATCAACAACATTCACCCCTCCGTAACCACCGTCAGCAACATTCACTCCCCCATAGCCGCCGTCAGCGACATTCACCCCTCCATAGCCTCCATCAACGACATGCACCCCGCCGCCGCCGCCGCCATCGACAACGTGGACTCCTCCATATCGGGGCTGTAAAAGTAATAAAAAAACTTAGCTGATTCTACGTTGTGATCTTCAAAATATTGTATTTTCTGATAGTCGTAATGGATCGACCTAACTTTGCTATTCATGCTGCTCTCTGATCTCCTATCTGGCCAGACACACTTGTCTGTCGCACAATTAAAATTGGGAGCGCTGGGGCAATGAGCATGATGAGATGCGTGGCTAGCGGTATGCCGAGTAACCTCTCCACACATTTTTGCCCTTTTGCCACGTTTGACAGCGAGTGAGGCAGGCGTATTAGAGAGACCTTACTCGTAGCCAAGTAAACATAATAGGCAATGCCTTGCGAGTCTTGTAAGCAACGTCAGCTAAAATTTGACAATGCATTACTTAGGTTATGGGTTCCCGAAGGGTCGTCTGAAAATACGGCTGTAATTCGTCTTCTAGACAAGCGCTTTACAGGTACACCTTTGTCCTTTATTATGTCAGTCGAGATAGTGAGTTATTGTGCTTACTTGTTTACTAAATAAAAACTTAAAAGAGACTTAAAAGTGAAAAGAAAACAAAACAATTCCAGCAGTCACGACATAGGCACTTTAACAGTCGTATACATACATAAATAGACAGATAAACACATATCCTTTCTTTGAGTCGCACCAGTCGGGTAATAACTTGTAGGTTATATGAATATATTTATCAAGAATGTCTTTTTATGTGACAAATATCAATTGTAAAGTAAAATACACTTACATCACCATCAACAAAATTGACATCACCCATTTTTCTCTATATTTTTAACGTGTTTGTGCTGTACACTTTATTATTCTAGACTAAATATAACACTGGACGTATCTTACTTGATTTAAAGTTATCGGAAAGATAACTGTATTAAGTAGCTGTTATCTTCTACAAGTATTTAGCTGATATCCATTTCCTTCAATTTTTTTCTAACAATTTTAATATGTAGAGTATAGTCAGGTAAGATCGGATACGGGAGAAGACCGTATGACTCAAATATCTCCTAAAATAGGTGACATTTTTAGTGTTAGCCACGCACGGTGTTCACAAGGGCAACTCACTCCGACCGATCTATGGCTCCCGGCAGTCGCAATGTCAACTAATTTGGGAGATATTTGAGTCATACTATCTTCCCCCGTATCCGATCTTACCTGACTATACTACCTACGTTGTACATTGCTGAGTTTATTCACCGATGGTAAAGGAAGTATCTACTGAACAGCTAAGAGTGACGCCATAAAGGAAATTTTCTGGAATGTTGTTTGAAAATATCACTGTAGGTAATCGGATGAAGAAACGTGGCTAAGAAATGTCCTGTCTCAGACTTGTGAGTGATTTTCAACGTTAGCGAAAACGTAACATCGACTTAAATACTTAAATAAATATAATTACAAGGATTTGACTATAAATACGAGTGTAAGCAATTTCCAACATGAATTTAATTATTCTCAGAATCTTAGCTCAAAAATGTAAATTGAGACTTTCCTTTCTACCACTTTCGTTTGTAAATTACAGTTCAATATCATTATTAGAACTACAGGTCACGTTTGTAGATAATTTTACATTTCAATTGCCTCGACGTTTCGGCAAACGGGTTACACCGGCCGTGGTGGCGAGAAAACTTTAAAAAAAATTTAAAAGGGACCTTTTTAAAGTTTTAACTCATTTATTTCAAGAAAACTTAACGCCTCCGTAGACACTGTCATTAATTAGTCATAAATTAATTGAGAATTCGATAAAGAAATCAGTTTATAAAAATACAAACGCTATATGAGATAGATTAATGAATTTACTAATAGCAAATTCATTAATCTATCTCATAAATTCAAAGGCAACATAAAAAGCACCCTCAGATTAATCGGTGCAAAGTTTA
The DNA here is from genome assembly GCA_958496205.1 of Idaea biselata. Classification (NCBI taxonomy): domain Eukaryota; kingdom Metazoa; phylum Arthropoda; class Insecta; order Lepidoptera; family Geometridae; genus Idaea; species Idaea biselata. Next base: position 37,143,635 of record OY292394.1, on the reverse strand, counting down.
AAATTGTTATTACGTAAGGAAGGGTAGCTTTTCTTTACGGGCACCTCGACCTACAAATAGGGATATTGCTCCTTCGTTCGTGTATAAGGTCGGGCGCACATTGAATACGTTTTCGTCCGAATTTCATTCGTGTGCTAACGTACGGAGACGTAAACAATCACATCCTTCCAAATACTATGAAAGGGCGCAGACTGCATACTAATCATTCATACGAATATTTGTGTCTGGTCTGGGTATCCCTGTATGTATAATAAGTATGTATTTACAAAAGAAAAAGAAATATAAGTATTATATCCGTTGTCTAGTCACCGTAACACAAACTTAGTCGCTTACCACGGGGCTAGATGGCGCTGTGTATGTTCAGATATTTTATTTATTTTATTTTTATACTTATACTGAATCGTATGCAATGTGCGCGCTTCCATAGTACTTGGAAGGCTGGGATTGTTCGTACGTCTTCGTAAGTTAGCGTACGAATTTCGGACGAAAACGTATCCAAAGTTCGGCGTAAAAGATTTCACCTGCGCTCTGTAATAAAACTTGCTACTCAGATACTTCCAAGATGGAGGTTGTTAACAATAAACATGAAAAGTTTCGACACGGAACTTCTTCCTATATATGTACCTACTATTGGAAGCTATAGGTGACCAATAACATAGTATCATTTCCGTAGACCCGCCTTCGCAGTTCCGTTTGTCGGAACAATTTTTTTCAACCGTAGTTTTCAGGCTTGATCGATCGCAATATTTATGTTCGAAATAGAGCACTGTCGTTCGAATAAATACCAACGTTTGTTGTAGTTTAGTGTGTTTAATTTGGAATGAATTGTTTTTTAACTTACACGATTTCTGTCCATTTAACGTCCAGTATCACGGGGCTATAAAGCCCCGGACCTTTGGAAGGATTTGACAATAAAACTATGATGTGGACATCAAGCCGGCGATTATCCTAGTCTGCATTATCAAATGCAGCCGAGGGCATCCACCGGATTGGATAGAACTGTTGAGAAATCTACGGATGAAAACAACTATATGGGCTATAGTGATGTGATGGTAGAAGATTGGCTACTGGGGGAACTATTGTGATTATGGCGCCTGCTGTAACAATGTCCAAAAAACACGTAAAAATCTGTCTATTATTATTACTAGAACTTCGAGTCTATAGATTGCGTCTGTATAACTTTAGGCTTACATTACCTCGGCGATCTAGAATCCACTACCATCACATCACTATATCCAATGTTGTTTCCATCCGTAGATTTCTCAATAGTTCTATCCGATCTGGTGGTTGTCCTTGGCTGCATTTTATAGTGCAGACAGGGATAATCTGTGGCTTGGTGTCCACATCATAGTTTGCGAATAAAATTGTTATTGAAAAGGGCCTCTACGTGTTGGCTTCGGCTTCACGCACCCCTTCCAAAAGTCCGGGGCTCCATAGCCCCGTGATACTGGACGTATAACAGACAATAATGAATAGTAAATTGCGTAATATGAACTTGAACAGTAATTCAATAGGGCAGAAGTTATGCACTAATCAATCAGTATTTCCTTTACAAGCCTATTTAAATAAAAGGTAATTATTGCTATCTATTATTTGCTCTGTTATCTAACACTGCATTGTTCAGCGAAATTGTTTGTCTTGGTCAGAATGTTCGTGTGAAAAATGTCGTGGTTTATCTCGGTGTCGGAGTCGACGGCGACCCTTATCTTGTTTAGTTTGGCGGAATGCCAGTCGGTCGGTGGAGCGCGGCGTTAGGCCTGAGCGAGGCAGTTTTCATTGGCCCAATGACTCTATTGTTCCCTAGTTTTGAGATTTCGGTCAATTTAACATGATATTAGGGGAGTTTGTCGTTTTGCGATAATAACATAATTATTATCTTTTTTCTAGTATATATTTCCTACGTATAGTTTTAACACTTTAACCGCCAGGTTCTTCAAACTTTCGCTTCTGGACGTCACTTTAGCTGTTACTCACGTACGATAAAGAAACTGGTTAAAAATATAAATAAATAAATATTGCACGACTTTGCACACAGCTCAATCTAGTCCCAAACTAAGCACTAGGCTTGTACTATGGGTACTAGAAAACGGATATACTACATATGATACTTTTTTTTGTAAACACATACATATTATTATGATACATAGAAAACACGCAGAGCATAAACAAATATTTGTTTTTAAGCATATTTGGCGTAAATACTTGCACCCGGCGGGTATCGAACCCCGCAACCCGCAAATATAATTATGATCAGTTTTGCTCAAAAAGCACAGTCAGTTAGGTTAGAATGCCGCTTCGGTGATGTGAAGAGCATAGATTCCACCGAGAGCATTAACTTTGAAAACACATATTTTTTTTCATCTTTGAGCACCAGAAAACAACACTTTGCTTGTTGCTCACGAGAATTTATTTGACTTTACCAATATACATAAAAGCTCCCTAGGTATTTTAGATTGCTGCACAGCTTATCTTTTTAGGGTTCTGTACCCAAAGGGTAAAAACGGGACCCCTATTACTGAGACTCCGCTGTCTGTCCGTCCGTCTGTCACCAGGCTGTATCTCTTAAACCGTGATAATATATCGCCCACGCAGCCTTGGCTAAAATATACAATGAGAAAGTCCCAACAGAATTCTGAAAATGTTATCAGAAAAGTTTGATGCACCAATGCTTAGGCACTTTCTCTCGGTAGATAGATAGATATAAATCTTTATTTGCACAACATAAACACAGAAAAAAACAAAAAACACATATACAAAAGTAAATAATAAACAAGTTTAAAATTAAGTACTGTTGAATTCGGAATCGAAATCGAAATGTAAAATCGGTACTGGTGTATCAAAATCTGCCTCATTACAATTGTATTAAGTAGTTATAGTAATTATTGCACAATAACCTCTTTTCAAGATCCAATTTGTTAGTAGAAGTCAAATAAATGAATTTAGTTATTATTATCTATCTTTTCTTTCTAATATATAAAATTTCCATGTCACAATGTTAGTTACCGTACTCCTCCGAAACGGCGAGACCGATTTTTACCAAATTTTATATGCGTATTCAGTAGGTCTGAGAATCGGCTACCATCTATAATTTATAAGGCAAAACAACGTTTGCCGGGTCAGCTAGTATTATTGTAAGGCTCAGTGCGTGCCTTCTTATTCCTAGTGACTACGTATACTGGCTTGCATCATTAAAGTTTTATTAAAAGCTCATACTGCCTGTGCCGTTCTGGTAAGGTTAGTTGTGATGCTATTAACTTGCGTTAATAGCATTGCTTGAAATTCTGCCAATTAACTGGCAGCACGCCAGGAAGTTTGCTCCAATTAGTGCAACTGCCAGCTCTCCCCTTAATATACGGAGGTACCTTTATCCTTCCTTCCTTCCTTCATATCTGCATATAACCTGACATTCCATTTGTGTGCCCGTTTTAATTTGACTCGCCGTAATCTAGACTGTAGAGTTATTTATTTCTGGGAACTTGGAACTTAGCATTTTACAAATGAGTTGGTATTTTTAAACTAACATGATTTCCGTCCATCATTATTATTAGCCACGGATCTAGATCGCGTTATAGATAATCATAATCATTGTTTTTAATTACCTCGACGTTTCGGCAGATTATTATGATTATCGATGATTATCTATAACGCGATCTAGACCCCTGTCTAGTAATAATGAGTTGGTATTTTTCAGCGTGGCTTCTAGTGTTTTACTTCTTTCAAACAACTTCAGCATATCTCTTATCTCAAAACTAAATCACGTAGTACCTACGTTGTCTACTAAATAGAGTATCTTGCTTCTAAAGTTCATTACTCCGCTCCTTATAAGAATGCTAGAACGTTTTCTAAATATTTGACGTTGGCTTGAGACGATAAAGAGCAATATTATTAAAAATGTTTACTCATTCTGAGTCAATCTTTTAAGATAATGACTAAAAGCTATCTTTAAAAAGTGTGCCACGTTTTAGTCCTAGAGCACATCGTAACTTATAATGTTCAGGCGCGATGGCATGTTGGTTAATTGTGTCTTCTAGAATAGAATAGAATAGCTGAGTAGCCGCTACATCCAGAATCCGATTCTCTGATGTGTTAATTATTGATGTGGCGGCGATTGATTTTCGTTAGTACAGGATTTCAAAAATCACGATTTAAGGACGAGGCGACTCTTACCATTTCCATACAAACTTAATACCAAAATAAATTATGAAAAATTTAGTTTTCTAGTTTTTTTTTTCAGATATTATTCGGATTAAGATTTTACTTTTAAAGTGTCCCCATCACAAGGTATTCCAAAATATTCATTCACATTCAAATAAAACGGAGAAACATTTTTCAATGAAAAAATGTTTCTCCGTTTTATTTCATTTCGAATAATATAAATATTAAGGTAGAAAACTAAATTTTTCATAATTTATTTTGGTATTAAGTTTGTATGGAAATGGTAACAGTCGCCACGATCTTAAGCATCAAACAATTCAAGATGTAACTGAGTTCATACATAAATAGTTTGTTGAGTTGGTTATAAGTTTGAAATAAATCCATAGAGACCAAAAACTCTCTTTTCATGAAACGTTGATGTGTTGATGGGTTGGATCGTAGACGACACAATTATCAAATGAAAATTGATGTTACATTTAAGGCTTTTATTTTTGAATGCCGATTGATCCTTATTGTTTAATATAATAAAGCCTATATTCCGACATCAGGTTCGTCTCGGTTACATCATTAAGCCTCCAGATACCGTAAATAAACAAAGGCAAAAATAACACTGGGTTGGCCTAATTGTCTGAAATAGGCGCGTCGTCGCAGGTTGAACAATGGGATTTTATGGCCGATTTATTTTCTGCGTTTGTGCAAAAATCTCCCTTAGCTCCACGTTTTTCGTTACTAAATATTAGCACATTTTTGCTATGGATAGTTTAAACTTGGTTTTAACAGTCCTCTAATTTGCTTAGTTACACGACCTTTATAACACATATTGAACCTTTAGTTACAATATTGCATTTTTTTTTCGGATCCCTAATTTTTTTTTAGAAATATAGCCTATGTAACTCCCTGATTACTTAGTTTTAAATAAGTGAAAGATTTTTTGGAATCGGTCCAGTGGTTTCTGAGATGACCCCCAATATACATACAAACATACCCGTTACCAACGTTATCTCATTATAATGTTAGTATAGATTTTAAACGACCTAAAATGTCCCTCTCGAAAATAAGACAAAGCTTTTAATCCTGTTGCCTCCAAATTACAAAATCTGCCAAACTACATCTCAAGTTCTTTGATAATGTAAATAAACGAATTCAAGTTGTTTTTCGACAGTCACTAGCAATAAGTTTTAGGGTCTCACATTTCACGTGCCTCTTTAAAATCCTTGGAATGTTTTCCAAGTACAATATACCTACATTGACCCTTGTAGAATAAACCCTGCGAATTTGCACGTTTACACCCGAGGGTACACTAAGATCTCGCAGACTAAATACATTGCGTATCTTCGTCATCTATGTCTATAAAATGCTTTATCCTGACGGACTAACTATCTAATTAACGCACAGCCTAAACCACGGGTAGTGGAGTGCTGACATTTGGAGAGTGTGTTCTTTATATGATGTAAGCATCTGATAAGAAAGGGTTTTTTTTTAATTTGTCACGGGATCGGGACGCGGGTGAAACCGCGGGTCCCAGCTATTGTCTATGACACTTCATCATAATGATACCAAATTCATGGCTAACTGAAAGTCTATACTCTGCGATGGCTCCACGTCGTATTTTAGATTACAGTCATTCGGATGGATAGATTGGTATCCTTACGATATTTCATTCTTGAAATCTTTCTCTTGTCACCATTTTATATGAGACGTGATATGACCCTTGTGATGAACACTATGAACAGATTTTTCTATCGTCGCGTCGTGTGAAATGGAAGCGTGATTTGACTACAAGTTAAAAACAAGTGCGAGTTGGACTCGCGCACGAGGGGTTCCGTACGTACCACTATCACAATTGGGAACGGAACCCCAAAATGAACATTAGACCAACGAATCCGTGAACGCAACGCGAACGTTAAGTCTACCACTTAATTACTAGATAGCGTTAGCGATAAAAATGCATCGCGGTATCGTTGCGTTTCATGTCAAAAATTACGTTTGTTGTATGGGAGCCCCCCTTAAATATTTGTTTTATTTTGGTTTTTAGTTTTTATTTGTTCTTATAGCGGTAACGAAAATACATCATCTGTAAAAAAATCAGCCGTCTAGCTATTACGGTTCATGAGATACAGCCTGGTGACAGACAGACAGACGGACAGACAGCGAAGTCTCAGTAATAGGGATCCATTTTTACCCTTTGGGTACGGAACCCTAAAACGACTTTTTGTTTATCGTAAGTTATATTTTTACATTCTTATTTCCAAGAAATATTAAAAACAGATATTTTACTACAACCATTGTTCAGAATTTCTTGAAAATTTTTCCCTTTTTATACCGCGGCGCAATTCTCAGGCGCTCTTCCGCGCCGTCTCTTACAATAATTCTGGAAGTAAATGGTTCTTAATTAATTCGTAATTGGGCCGGTTGCAGCTGAGACTGGTTGTTTCTTTCATAGATTGTAAGGACAAATTAAATGGCAAATGTTTTCCCTAACATATTTTAATGAATTTGAACAATGATTTTAAATGTGACGAGAAATACCATATTATATTGGTAACGTAGCTGTACGAATATGAAAACAAAAAAACGTGTGGCACTTGGGGACTGCCGCGGTAAAGCTATTGCATAGCATTTTTTTTAATTACTGTCTGTGTTTGGTTTTATTTTCGTTACGAAATTTCTTGATTCAGTCGCCGCGCTTAAAGCCCGCGATAAAAGCTATGCAATAGCTTAAAAAAACATATTGCATCGGTCTCTTATATCCGAGTGATGATGCAACCAGAGGGAGTCGGTTGCATCCCTCTCAGGAGCCCGCTGTCCGCTAAATCTCAAATTGATTTTTCGTTATTTGGGGTTTGTGCAGTAGGTAAGTTGCATTGACCATACTTTCTGCAAATAGATTTGGTAATATTTTAACGGCAGGCCGCTTGGCTGACACCAACCCTCCTAGTGACCAAGCAGTTTATCCACTACCGCGAGGAGAACTTAAGGTTTACTAGTCTCCTTCAGATCCCTGAGTCGCCTTTTTAGGACACCCACGGGAAGAGATCGAGTAACCCTATTCAATGCTGGGGCTACACGGCAAATATATTACATTCCTGAGATAAGCGCGTTCAAACAAACAAACTCTTCCGCTTTATAATAGTAATAAATAGGTCGCTTTGCACGAAGACTTTCGTCCATAACCTCTATACCTATATCTCTGTCTTTCCTGAGTAAATATTGCGCTGTCACTTTCGCACAAATAAGCTTTTTTTATATAGCTTTGTACGCATCAAACTACAACAGAAAACTTACTCGATAGCAGCAGTTGCTATCTGAAGAGGCCATTAGAAAGCGTCTCCTACACTCACAGTTTTAGCTGTTACTTCAGTGCATGCACTAAGGTCAACGCCTCGACGAAAGCCCATATGAATGTCATTACTATACATACATATATGTAGACATACACGGTTCATGAAGGTTCGTAGCTTATTCAGGTGTAAGAGTACATCGTTTAACTCTGAATACTCTAACCCAGGGGCTCCCAAACTTATTTTGTTTACTGCCCACTTTGAGAATAAATTATTTTTTAGCGCCCCCCTACTGAATTTAATTATTGCAAGTTATATTATCGGAGATGAAACTACTTTCATTTCGAAGAGCAGCAACCTATATTGACATGATTTATTCAATAAAACAGGACAGATATGAGAACTACACGGAGAGAAATATCGAACCGAGTTAGTTTGAGCAATTTTTTAATTAATTTTAGTTGATGTTTACATGTTGTAGTCGAAAGTCGAGAGCTCAGTCTAAGATTTCTAAGAGTCCTAGCTAAATGAAACTACAAATCGCCCCCTAAGCCTCTACACAACGCCCCCATTTTTTGGGTCTCTTACCTTTACCTTTTAGGCCTGCAGCGCACACAAGGGGGCATTATCACCCATTTTGGGAACCCCTACTCTAACCCAATCGTTCATCTAAGTACACCGACTGGGGAGCAGTACCCGTTGTCCTTAATTGTGTGTCATCTTGACCGCTATCCTGTCGATTAAGCATTAACATTATGATAATAATAAAGTGTAAATTCACGGCTCGTTACCCGGGCTCTCGATCGATGGATGCGTCGTTAGTCGCAACTATGAATTGGAAGCATCTCTGCAGGTCTCACCCTCGTGACCTCGCATTGCCTATACCTACTGTGCTGTTAGTAGTCTATATAATGATAGTAAGGATCGTTGTATAGATTATTGTTCCATAGCTCTAAATATGCGACCATGTGAATCACATGATCCCTGCAAAAAACCCATGAGTTTCTTGTGTGTTCTTCTAAATAGAGATCGCGTTTTGAAGACTCACTTGATTACTGACGAACTAAAACGATCATGTGAATGGTTTTATGGAATACACATATTTTAGATTTTATTTATTTATTTGGAAATCCAACAGCTGTTCCTTAAAAATAGACAAAACTAAAGTAGGTAACAACAGAAAGCCAATTAAAGGATTCCACGACTAAGTAACAGAACATTAATTTTTTTGACAAACAATTCACGACGTTAAAGTAGATCTGAGTTTTATTCATTGACGTATACCAATAAACGGTTTAGCATCAACGACGGTCTCTTTACCGCGTCGGGGGAAGGCCAGACTGCAATACAGAAGGCTACGGGTTCGATTCCCGCTGGGTGCAAGTATTTATGCTTTAAAAATAAATATTTGTTTCTGGTCTGGGTATTTTCTATCATATGTATGTATTTACAAAAAAGAAGTATAACATGTAGTGTATCAGTTATTTAGTACCCATAATACAAGCCTAGTGGTTAGTTTAGGGCTAGATTGCCCTGTGTGTAACGTCGTGCAATATTAAAAAAAAACATCGCTCTAGATGTCTATATGCCCAAGTATGTTACAAGAATCCACGCGGTGTAACTAACTCTACTCAAAATTACAAAATACCTTACTCGTACATTTCAGGCGTCACAGTCCTTGCTACATGCTCTCTACCCTAGTGAATTCATTCACCTTCCTTCGTCCGCATATCATCCACATTGTTTTCCCATCAATTCCGTTTAGAAAGACAGATAAATTGAGATTTTACGACGGTTTTATCACCTCTTGTTAGTGTGGCTACGTGACCGTCTTCGTTGTTTGTTACCAAACAGAAATATAAGTTAATTTAATTTTATAAAAATCTTTTTTCTATTTCAAGGGTAGTTGGTACGCTAAAATATGTATCCCACTTATCTATGCATATAAAATTGAAAGTCCTGACTGACGTATATATATATCAACGCAGAGCCCAAACCGCTGGTCCTAGAGACGTGAAATTTGGAAAGTGTGTTCTTTGTGACGTGTAGGTATCCATTAAGTGTATCCATTTAGAAACGGTTTTTGAAACATCCCGCGGGATCGGGCTTTATGCGGGTGAAACCGCGGGACGCTGCTAGTTATATTATAAATCCAAAAATTCAGATGTTTGTTTGTTCATTTGTTTGTGTTTTAATCACGTCAAAACTACTAGACCGATTGTGATGGAACTTGGAATACAGATTGTTGGAGATCTGGGTTACTTTTTATCCCGATATTCCCGCGGGATCGTGACTTACGCGGGTGAAACCGCGGGGCGCTGCTAATAAAAGCACAATCGTCGATTTTTCAGATTCGATTTCATTTCTACAAGTTTTTACACCCATAACATCGCTTACGAAGAATTTGTTAGATCTTTTGAATGGCAAAACAGTTCGAACAAATAGTCGTTTCCGAAACACGATTAGAAAAAAGACCAGACATCCCGTATTAGTCACATCCCTACTGCCGTTCATGTTGAGGGGAACGGATTATAAATATCATTGAAGGCGAATTGATCTAGGTACTGTACGACGGAGTATATAGAGTTATCTTTGAGGATTTGACTGATGACACTGATAGACATAAAATGAAGTGGTCTGTGATGTAGTGAAGTGAAAATGAAGTACCTTGTCTTAATAAAATTTTCAAATAATGATAAAAAAGTCATAAAAGTGTTGTCTTTACTTATCTCCTTTATAATAAAGAGACAGGGCGAGAGAATAAAATGTTTGTACTTTAGAACAAATGAGGAAATTCGGATCGGGGGTTTTAAAAAAAAGGGAGCCCATAAGATTGTCCGGCGTAAGTCCCGATCCCGTGGGAATATCGTGACAAAAAGTAGCGTATGTGCCAGGTCCCTACGTTTTTATCGCAATCTGTTCTGTGGTTTTTGCATAAAAGAGTATCAAAGGGACAGACCTACATACATACTTGCAAACTTTCGCGTTTATAATATTAACAGGATGAGATGAGTGCATATTTGGACAGAAATCTCCCAAACCCAGAATGCTTTCTATATCGACCATTGATATAGTAACAGTAACCATGCAACGTTTGCTTACTCGGTTGTTTACATCTTTATCTCCAGTATATTATGTAGACAGCCTAAATCAGGGGTTCCCAAACTTATTTTGTCCACTGCCCACTTTGAGAATAAATATTTTTTTAGCCCCCCCATTTTTCACCTACTTAAAAACCCTCGGTTTCATACAGGAATGCACAAATCGGGTTATTTACCAATTACTTTTTATAACATGATTGCCAGCGGTCTATTATCTACGAAAATGACCTATCTAGGAATAGTCGATGTCAGAGTCCTCCTAGATGAAATTACTCAACAACCCTTATTTTTATTCTGGGATTCTTACCCTTTAAGCCTGCAGCGCCCACAAGGGGGCATTATCGCCCACTTTGGGAACCCTTGCCCTAAATAAAGGTTCTGAGGTCCATACTTTGTAAATAAGGCTAATTAACATACGTTTGTAAGGGTGACGAGTGTATTTTACATAGACAATTAAATATTAAAAGGCAAGCTCTACGTATAATGATCCGAGCTCGTTACCAACTAATCCTATTATGTGTAGCCGTAAGGTTATTCCGGCTGAGTTCACTTGCTCGACACAACTTTAAATTTTGGTTTCATTTCATAGAGTGCTATGTTTCAAAGCTTTTAACCTAATGCGGTTGTTAAGTACAAACATTAGAGTCGAAATTAATTACTTACTTGTTTATTTTTGTCTTTTTGTATTTACTTTATTTGATTGTTTTTGACATATAGTATTTAGTATGATTTATGCTAGACCGGGCCGTGTCCAAGCCGGGGCGGGGACAGGCTTCTTTTGTATGAAGACAGCACGGACCTGGCACGGATAACATGAAAAACCAAAGCTGTCTTCATACAAAAGTAGCCCGTCCCACCCTGGCCCAGACACGGCCCGGTCTAGCATAAATCATCTTTAATACTTAAAAAAATACAAAGATTTCAATATTATTATAAGTGTGTTCCGAGAATCGAGGTCTAGAGGTCTAGGCGAACAACTTTTGTTCTAAGACTTTTCGAAATTCTCATTGTTGGTTAGGTACGCTTGTTATATCAAGCGAGGTGAGGACAAAAGAAGCCCTATACAAAGCACACTGGCGATTTGCGCGGTTATTCGGAGATATAAATTACTAGCGAGTAGGTAGTCCTACTCGGCCGCTGTGTTAATATTTTTAACGTATTAACGTGTAGGTTACGATAATTTATTCCGTTATTATAATTTAACCATTTTGGCGCCCGCGCCGCGCAGTCCTTAACCTCTGCTACAAAGTATAAACAAGAGCCCATTGTTAATTTTTTATCTTTTTACAACACTTCGCGTGTAACATGTTTGTTTTTATGTTAGATATACCTACGACAGAGTATTTTTTCATAGGTTAGAGTACGTTGTTTTTGCTACAACTTTTGTTTATTTCGATATTAGCCCTCTTATAAACGATGACTAACTTTCAATTCAATTCAAAGTATCTATTCATGGAATATAGGTACACGTACATAAAAATACATTGATGTTAGGGTTAAAACACATTTTGCACAGTAATATTCTGCCATTTTGGCGTATGAATGTGGTGTTATGTAAAGTAGAAATAGGTACATGTAACTTTATGTTACGTTTGTCTTTTACTGTGACATACAGTTTCAAAGTTGACGTTATATAAACTTAGTCATCGTTTATAAGTAGGGCATGAATCCCGGGATCCCGGGATATCGTAATCCCGGGATCTCGGACGCAAAAGTTCGATATTATAATCCCGGGATTGAGTGATCCGATATCGAGATTTGAGCACTTTACTATTTGGGTATAAATTAAGGTTTTTAGCTATATTTTTCCTCATGGAATGATTGAATGGAACTATTAAAAATAAACCCAAATTAATCTTCCCCTGAGGAAGAGATCTGTAAAGATTTAGAAGCGTAGGGAGTTTCTTAAAATGTTTAAAACAATAAAAGTAACGTGATTCATTGCAATTTTTAAGACAAGTATTTTTTATACAAGCTCGCATGCAAAATTTGTCTGCTAACATCATTTTAGTGGTGCGCCTAGAATTTGTCGCGAAAGTTTAGACACTTTCGGGTTTAGGCTATTTGTCCGCCATATTTCCAAAATGATGGGGTGGACGGCCCTCGGGGTAACTTATTTACGTAATGAAACCACTAGAGTCTTAAATATATTAAATATTTTATATTTAACACATTTTTATTGTATTAAATTCGCTTTTTTAACGATATCTAAAATCCCAGTATCAATCCCGGGTTCCCGGGATTGAGCTCTTAATATCGATATCGCCCCGGGATTGAAAACCTTCCGATATTGCATGCCCTATTTATAAGTAAGGGTAAGGGGGTAGAAGTGTCTCGCGATTTTACACTAGTACTTTAACCACGACATAGTTGCAATAGTTCCGTGAACCGAACTAACAAATTAACCACTGTTAACTAAATTGTAGCTTTTGCTGCAATAAATGTAATATTAATTGTAAACCAGAGCGTAGACCAAAGCCTTTTCTTTTTGTTTACAACTGCATTAAAAGCATTTTGCATTAAAACTCAATAACGAGGCTTGTAATAGATTTTTAATGCAAATTAAAATATTTAACCTTAAAACTCTGGCACTAACTAAGCCATACTATGCGAAAAGAAGGACAATGCAGATTGAAATGACATCTATTCATAATTTCCATGTTAAACCTTGCTCCTCATCCGGGCGATGTTCCTAGTTGCATATGACCCCAAGGTCTGCTACAACGTCAAATTATTTGGGGTCGGTACAGTATGTAAGTTATTTATTTATTTATTTCTGATTCTACAGTCAATATAATACAAAGTAATCCATTTTACATAACATAGAACTTAGACCAAATTGAATCTATATTTTGTAAGTCTTACTTTTTACATCTAGAAATTGAGTATGTAAGTAAATTGTAATAAAAATTAGTAGGTAGAAAAGGAAAACACAGTAAGTTTCCCCAATTTTAGGATTTTAAGTTTATAATTGTAGTGATTTGAGAGTTATCGCAGAGCGTCTAAAGGTATTTGTGTGTGTATGAATGAATGTGTGAATGTGGTAGTGAGTTTTTGTATGAATGTGGATGTGGAATAATAAAGTAAACAACATGATAGTTCTGTTTCAAGAAAAGGAGTTTGATTGAGTTTGCGCGTCGAAATGGTAGGTAATTAAATTATCATTGACTACACTACACCTACTGTAGTTTCTATTTAGTATTATGTTTGCGCCCGGCTGTCTACCTGACAGCAACCCTCCTTAGGACCATGCAGTTTCCCCGCCACAGGAAGACTAGCGAATGATAACTCCTAAGATCCCTTAGTCTGAGGGAGTCTAGAGAACTCAGACTAAGGGAACTGAGGGAGTTTGCCAGACTCTCTCAGATCCCTTAGTCGCTTTTTACGACACCCACGGAAAGAGATCTTCTTCTTTTCGTATAATGGTGTGGCTCACCTGGTGTTAGAGTTTTCGGGTTGCCTTAAGGCCTCTTGCTTGACCTAATGACTGCTATCTGAGATAACCGAGACTAACTGCTTAACGTGCCTTCCAAAGCACGGAGGAGCTCGAAAAAAGATGAGGTAACCCTATTCTACGTGGATTTTAATCTCAACTAATTCTTACAAATTCTTCGTCATCAAGCAGTCTAAGCGAAAAGTTTTGGCAAGGACACGTATACACCGAGAAAAAAGAAAGAAAAATACATCGGCTAAGACTCTTGGATCGTTACTTAAGTTGTGAGAAACGGGGATTCCCTAGAGACGCTCTCGGCTCCTTTACGGATACTTAAACGTGCCCGCGCGTTAAAATTCCACGTCTGATGCAATATAAAGTTTGACAAACACGCCCCAGTTGTTTGTGCATAAACCGAGAGTTTCTTATTAAACTTTACACTGGGTTATACGATATGGGAGTTCCAGTTACGTCTTTCGATTTGCAATATAATATTATAGTTAGTTTACTTAAGTTACTTAGTTTTGTTGCAGTCAGATTGCTTTTCGAATGCGCTGTAAGAGTTAGTCAACACTGCAGACATTTTATGGTTAACGGAAAATCATAATTTAACTAGCTAGAGATAGTTATAAGACAATCGCTTCTGTTTTTCGTATTTACGTATACAAAACTTGAAGTAGGTAGGCATATCGTTGAGGTCGCCTTACCAATGACTTATATTTAGTTTCTAGCTGTTTTCACCCCCATAAGTACAGAATTCCTGTAGGTATTTTCAAAAATCCTTTCGTACCGGGTGCTTATATCATATTTTTCATAACGAACACACGCTCAAAATTTCAGCCATGTAACTATCAGCGGATTTCGCTGTGCGTTAATGCATTTATCAGTCCAGAAAAGCATGTTATAGATATCGATTTTGGATTTAAACGGGGCTGTCTGCGTCTGATCCATGGGAAGTCCCTGAATGGTTAGGTAAAACGCTATTAGATCAAAGATTTTTATCGGTTTTCGCGATGTTGATATGTATTTTGCTGCAACTACCAGCAAACAACTGTCTCTGAATCTTGATCGCGAATGTTTCTGTGTACCTACTTGATATCACTCTAGACATGCTCGTGTCAATAATTGTAGCTTGTAAAATACCTAACATCTTGGTGCAGTCAAAGGCCTTGGGACGCGTGCTGTTTGACCAGGTGTGCAGACAGCTGCATCTGTTGGAGGCGGACTACTTCGGCTTGGAATACCACGACGCGAACGGTACTAAGGTATGGGTACGTAGATGCTTTTAGATCTTTTTTCATTTGCAGTTTCAGTCGTTTTAGAGCGAATACAGTTTGTGTTTGGGTTTTTTGGCTGTATAGAGTAAGCTTTAGTCAAAAATATGTGTTTATAGATAGTTTAAGTCAAACTACACGATAACACTTATCCTGCAACTTAACCTAAAACAGCCCACACCTACAGCACACATGCACAAATTTCTTAATATGTGTGTCAGTGTAAGTGTCCGTCAGCTTATGATTAACGCTTTTTTGTACCAAAAACACAAATAACAGCAAATTATACTTAGAAAATCTTTATTATACATTTTTATATGAAATTCTTTCGACAGAAAAGTTTTCAAGTTATTTCTTTAAACAAGTTGAATAATCGTTGTGAATTATTTAAAGAATTTAATGTTATGATGACGAGAAAATAACAACATTTTCTTTTTAGCTTGCCTTGTGCCTACTGAGTGCTTGCCTTTTTAGATTTGTCTTGCTATACTATTATTGTTTATCGACATCATATGTCAAAATAGTTTTGCAATCTTTTGTGATAAAGTGTCACGGCACCTATTGTAAAAAAGTCAAATATTTGGTAGGTACATTACAACCGTGCTTTATAAATCGCTAGTGACCTTCTAGGTCAGCTGCTTCATCTTAGACTGCATCTACATTTAAAATCGCTTACCGTAATAAAAAACAAAAAAAATCGTATATCTATATATATAAAAATGTAACGTTTTCCGTTGTCACGACATCACGCGTGAACGGCTGGACCGATTTCGATAATTCTTTTTTTGTTGTGTTTGCTATTGTCAGGAGAAGATAGATAGATAGATAGAACGCTAGAAGGTTCTTATGAAAGAAAAAATGCTAAACCGATTTTGATGAATTTTATTTTTTTTGTACTAAACGACAGGACAACGTCTGTCGGGTCAGCTAGTAAATAATAATAATATTAAATTCTGTGAACAACACACAGCGCCATCTAGCCCCGTGTTAAGCGACTAAGCTTGTGTTACGGTGACTAGACAATGGATATAATACTTAAATTTATTTTTCTTTTGTAAATACATACATATTATACATAGAGGACACACAGACCAGACACAAATATTTATTTTATAAGCATAAATACTTGCACCCGGCGGGAATCGAACCCGCAACCTCCTGCATTGCAGTCGCGCTTTCGCACGACGCGCCACAGAGGTCGTCGTATCAATCGATAGTTTTTTAGTACTTAGTTTTAAAATCAAAGGAATTTGCACTTTATTGCAACTCGAATTTGTAAATGACACGGATTATACGAAGCGTACTTAGAAACTTCCCGGTTAATCCAATCCTAGTTAATCTAGACTAATATTCTCAGCACAATCTCGTACAAAACGTATTAACTCGGTAGTCGGAGCCACTAGCGAGTTCCACAGAAACCATACGGGTACGGATTGCACTCATAATTGAATAATGCCGTACACGTCCCACGTCTAACGAAGTCTGAGTAGACAAGAATAGGGCACCGAATGTTAGTTTGAAATGGAATTATGTACCTAGTTTTGATGAAAGCATTAGCCCCTTTTAAACTTTAGCGTATGGCTTGTAACTTTTGTAACGCGACGAGCTCTGTGGCGCGTCGGGGGAAAGTCTGACTGCAATGCAGAAGTTTGCGCGTTTGATTTCCTCCCGATACAAGTATTTATGCTGACTATAAATGCTTCTTTCTGGTACTGTAAAATTTGCGTACTAGCATCTTACGTCTTTCTTTAACACATCTGAAATTCGCTAGCGCTATCCCTGTGACGCAATTGGAGGTATATGGGCCCTTAACAAAGTAATTATGTTCAACAGTACTGGCTAGACGTCGAAAAACCAATGTGCCGTCAAGTGGGCCTGTCGATGCTGGAGCCGATCCTGCGGTTCTGCGTGAAGTTTTACACCCCGGACCCGGCGCGGCTCGAGGAGGAGTTCACGAGATATCTGTTCTGTCTGCAAGTGAAGCGGGACCTCGCGCAGGGCTGCATACAGTGCAATGAGAATACAGCGGCGTTGATGGCCAGTTATATTGTACAAGGTTAGTGTTATATCATATGTATATGTACTTGTACTTATAGATAGACAATGCGATATTGAATGGAAATACTGTTAGGATGAACATTCTGACCTAAGTTATGTTTTATGTAATCTTTAAATGTTGTCACAACGTATTTCTGAAACTATTCTGGTCATCATTCCAAAGATCCTCGTCAGACCCTTAATCAATTTATTTTATGGCACCACCCTTGCGCTAACCTCTTTGCAACAAAAAAAGAAACATCACAATCGGCCAAGCCTTCGAGTAAACGGCGAACATCCATAAAAAATTGCCACAGCCCTATTGAAAACCCCCTTCTTTAAAGTCAGTTAAAACTACCTAAACGGACACCCTACATCGCAAGAGAATGTCCAACCATTGTGCCTATAGAGGTACAATAAAAAATATACGAAGTAATTAAAACCCCTTTACCCTGCCATTTCCATAGCTTTTGACTTTGATAACATCGCAACCTAGTTCTATCTGACGGCTGGTTTGATGTTCGGAGCGGCAAGGGCATCTTTGAGGACTTATGAATTATTCCACTTCTTAATTGAAGTTACAACTCGATTCCCAAAACAAAGTTAATAATAAACTGTAACTTTTCCTTCTTACTAATAATATTTTTGGACCGACTTCCAAAAAAGGTTATTATTTTTGTTTGTATGTATGTTAGTTATGTAAGTTGTAAGTATGTAAGTTAAATAACAGTTTGGCACCGGTTTTGCAATATTTCTAGCAATTTATTTTTCTTTTCTTGCGCCCTAATCTTAACGCCCTTTCTTAAGATCATTGTTAACGATATCCCTGATTAAGGAATGCTTTCGCATTTTCGATGAGACGGGTGAATGCTATGTACAAGAGCAAGACAAAACCATTCTTCATGGCATTCTTTTATCTTTTAAGTTAAAGTCTTAACTGAGATCGTAGCTTTTACCGTATCGGGATATATCGGGAATCATAGAATTTCTAAAAAATAAAATAAAGGGGGGCTTTCAACAAACGTGATTTTTCACGGTTAAACCCAACTTTTTTACCCCTGGCGCCACCTAGTGATAAACTGGCGTCAGTGGTACAGATAATGGGAACGTGCGTCGTCGTTGGGTACACGGATTTCGCTTGGTTCAGTGTTTATTTTAGAGTGCAATACCCAATTGTGATAATGGTACGGAACTCTTCGTGTCCGAGTTAGACTCGCACTTGGCCGATTCATTAAATTGATTGTTTGGTGTGACGAGATATTAAGGATAAGGAAATATTACATCGCACCAGAGGACTATCACATCTATCTTTAAATATAAAAGAAAGTCGTGGTAGTTACACCATTTATAACTCAAGAACGGCTGAACCGATTTGACTGAAAATTGGTGGGGAGGTAGCTTAAAACCAGAAGAAGGACATAGGATAATTTTAAACCCTTAAATCCCGCGGGATCGGGACTTACGTTGGTGAAACCGCGGGCGTAGCTAGTTGTGGACAAAAAAACACCATTTTAACTCTAAATAAATCATACGTAGGGATAAGGCTAGGAACGCACTGCGTTTAAATGCAAGCGGTTTACGAATAGCTGAAAACGCAGAACCGCGTATCAACACGCAAAGCGCTAATGCGTGGGCTTGTATAGAAAGCTATGTGTTGCATTTTTTGTGGTTTCAGACCAACGGGAAAACGCAGGCGTTTAATCGCAGTGCGTACACGCTCTAATATAAATTTTCATGATTTGTAACATTGTTACAGCGGAATGTGGTGACTTTTCTCCGGAAGACTATCCGGACCACACGTACCTCAGCGGGTACAAGTTCTTCCCCGGACAGGACGCCGAGTCGGAGAGGCGGATCATGGAAAATCATAAGAAACATGTGTAAGTTTTACTTCATATAACAAGCCTTGAACTTCGTATCCGCGTAACCAAGATTTTACAAAACATGTCTATTATAGTACACTTAACTTTTTATATAGATGCCAACTGCTTTACATAGAAACTTACTGATCTTTTGTTTGTATCCAAACTGTTATTTTTTTATTTATTAGGTATACCAACAGTAAAGTACACTATAGCTAATACAGAAAAAGACATTTTAGAACATATGATGTAGGTACCTACTTTTATGGAAATGTTGTGTATACCTATAATTGGTAAGGACTAGTGGCGAGCCGACTAGTCTACATAATCATCATGTCTCTGTCATTATGCAATAAAACCAATATTTATTGAATGAGTAGTACAGTAAGTAGGTAGATAGTCAGAAAATCAAAAACAAACAGGTTGCACCTTAAATGTCTCCACATGAATCGGCTCTGTTCTTTTGTTCTGTTCTGTGGCATTAAAGTCTGTTAGTAACCACATGTTTGAACCCTAAAATAACTTTTGTTTACAGAAACCAAAGTCCTGCAGAGGCCGATATGAATCTATTAGAGACCGCTCGAAGGTGTGAATTGTATGGTAAGTTTACTGTGAATCTTTTGTATAGTAACCATGCTAATAATTACAACACTGTTATCTACAAACTGCCTATTATTTAAGTTAAATTAGAATTAAAATTACCTATGTGTTATTCTGGAACTACAGCTGTCGTCTACCTACCATATTTAGGGCTCCGTACCTCAATCCCCTTTTCTCCCGGCAAGCACCAATATTTGGTTTGTAGAACTATCAGCGACGATTGTAATTTAACACATTATCACAAAAAAAACCTATGGGTTTCTTAAGTCTTAAGTCGACGTTTTAAAATGATCATGTATTTGCATATATTGCTCTCAGTGTCTTTTTTTAGGGTTCCGTACCTAAAGGTAAAAACGGGACCCTATTACTGAGACTTCGCTGTCTGTCTGTCCGTCCGTCCGTCTGTCCGTCTGTCACCAGGCTGTATCTCATGAACCGTAATAGCTAGACGGTTGAAATTTTCACAGAAGATGTATTTCGGTTGCCGCTACAATAACAAATACTAAAAACAATATAAAATAAATATTTAAGAGGGGCTCCCATACAACAAACGTGTTTCAAAAACATCGAATCGAGTAGGTCATGAAATTCAAAATGGCTACCCTATCTGTCATATATATACCAGTCTGCCTTCACTTACCAAAGAGTTTCTTAATTATAAGTTTCAGATTGTCTTTGTGCCAAAGTTTATTTTTTTTATTTTTTTTTAGTTGTGTGGTCGTATGATGGAAGTATGAATCGAAGCTAAATATGTTACATTTTCCTATCAAATTTTAAAATTTGTAAACGATTTTAGGGTTCGATACCCAATTGTGATAGTGGTACGGAACCCTTCGTGCGCGAGTTTCGCACTTGCCGGGTTTTATTATCTTTATCAAGATTAGCTGAGGCAGCGGTAACCGTCATCCAAAATGAAGATCTAAAAGTGCCCTATCAGTTCTGTAAAGAAACTAGTGGCCTAGAATCAATAAGTATTTATGTTGCTACATGCCACTAACCTCTTTGTTCGCAGTAGTGTTCATGTGTTCAAGTGTTTACGTTTCTAAAACAACCACTTCCCATAATGACCACCCCCGGTCTTTAAGGGAAGTGGTCGTTTTAGAAACTGGTCATGGAACTAAACGGTAACATAATATTTAAATTTGTATATTTCAGGTGTAAAAATGCATCCGGCCAAAGACCACGAGAGCTCGGCCTTGAACCTGGCGGTGGCTCACATGGGCATCGTCGTCTTCCAACACTTCACCAAGATAAACACCTTCAGCTGGGCCAAGATCCGGAAGATATCCTTCAAGCGGAAGAAGTTCCTCATCAAACTGCATCCGGAAGGATATGTGAGTGTGGTTTACGAAGCCCGTTATACATAAGGAGTTGTATAGCCCCGGCATTGTATGAGCTACAGTGGCGCGATGGGCGAAACCCCGACTGCAACGCAGAATGTTGCGTGTTCGAATCCCGCCGGGGACGAATATTTATGTTGGCTGACTATAACTATGCTATTATAAAATGAGTTTTAAGTGCCAGACCTGGTTTAAACCATGATTTACTATGCCAAAATCATGGTTCCAGGTATGGCCTTAAAACTCATTTTATAATAACCATGTTAATGTTTGTTTCTGTTTCTGGGTGTTTTCTATGTATTCTATGTAATATATTTACAAAAAAAAAGTAAAATATTAAGTATATCCGCTTGTAAGATGGGTAATACCCATCGTACAAGCCTAGTGCTTTGTTTGGGGCTAGATTGCGCTGTGTGTAACGTCATGCAATATTTATCTCTGCCCGTGGGTCGTGTGTGTCGTAAAAGACGACTAAGGGATCTAGGGGAGACTGGACTTAATTACTCGCAAGGTTATGGGGAACAGCGACGCAAGCTGTGATCGTGTGCGTGACTATACAAGCCAGACACGTTAATTTAATATCAATAGATTTTAAAACACAATGAAGTAAAGGTACATTTTCCTGGGTCTTAATCGCGTATTATTTTTTAGTCCCCTCGCTACCAACACCATTGTAACATGGTTGAAACGTCGAGGTAAGAACATAAATAATAATACGCGATTAAGACCCGGGAAAATTTAACTATGTTAAAAAAAAATAAAAAAGGGATAGAAAATCTTTTATTAGCTTAAAACACACGTCACACTAGAAGACCGAAATACAACAATAAAAACAGCACTGCAACGGTTTCGTGGATAGTGGCTTTCATGTTTTCTTTATGTTAACAAATCGTATGAATTTAAAAAGTTTACAATTTAGTATGTCTCCGTTTCCCAGGGCTACTGCCGCGACGTAGTAGAGTTCTTCTTCGACAGCCGCAACGAGTGCAAGAACTTCTGGAAGAAATGCGTCGAGAACCACGGCTTCTTCCGCTGCTCCAGCGTGCCGCGCCTGCCCAGACACAAGACCAGGGTCATCTCCAGGGGGTCCTCCTTTAGGTCAGTGGGGTTATGTTACAGCATATAGAGTGCCAGAAACGGACCCCGAGCTCTCGAGAGGTACGCAACCGGGAACATCGCTCGGATGATGATGATATAAAGGGCCAGGAAGTGCTAGTTTTTTTTAAAGAAGTGCTAGTATTGACCCAAGTACCTGGTACCTAAAGAGCCAGGTAATTGTACCCGGTAGGGTGTTTTCTCTATGAATATTTATGAATTTACACAAAAAGTGTAATATGTTGTATTTGCATTGTCTATGTCTAGTACCCATGGTACAAACCTAGCTGCTTTGCTTGGGGCTAGATTGGGATGTGTGTACTGTCCTGCAAAATAGCACACCTGCGCGGCGGGACGAAATTAAGGGTTACATCTTTCGTGTTTGCGACTGAGACACGAAAGCATTTAATAAAAAAAAAGTCATCCAAGTGTAAGAATAAGAAACCCTTTAAAATAAAACCAAGATAAATATATTGTCTACAGGTATAGCGGTAAAACACAGAAACAAATCGTCGAATTCGTCCGCGACAACTACGTGAAACGTCAAACATTCCAAAGGTGCGTGCTTAGCAGTAAGACCTCTCTATCAGCGCTTCTTACGTAGATCTATGTCAAGCTCCCCGCCCACCGGACCGGCTATACGTCGCATGCATGCCCCGGGCTCGTGTAGCGCGGTCTCATGGGCGGCGACCTTTACCCGGACGCAAAATAAAGACGCGATATAACGCCGCCACTTAACACTCTTCATTTTGTGTCAAACTGCATGGGAACTTTACGAGAGCTTAATAGCAGAAACGCTTCAAATTATTCTATACGTATCTATCTACATTTGTAACAAGTAGTTAGACAACGCTTATAGACATCAGTTGTTGACTCTATCCTTCGAAGTGGGGTGTTTAGTTAGATGTTTTTGAATGAAAGCTTTTTTATTGAACGGGGTTTGGTTTTCTCCGGGGAAAATGATTATGGTCAGAAAATACATCCGGTTCTCGTATTTCTTGATTTTATTTTAGTTTTTCGCAAAAGTGACTTAGTTGGAACACGAAATGTGATGATGTTTTGTAATATGCAGGTTTAGAACCTTATTTTCTAGTTACTTAACTATAAGGAGTGTTTGAGATTCACCAGTCACCATCCTGATTGCCACTACAGTTAATGAGGGAAATTTTCAAACTCTAATAATGGTTTTGGCAGTTGAAAACAATGTTCTACATCCACCCACAAAACCTACAAAACATTTAAACATTATCTCCTATAATTTGGTCATTTTTGCGAAAAGTTAGACAAGAATAATATCGCGCCCCATTACTTCGTTTAGATCGCCGGCCTTCCACTGCGAGCGGAGTGGAGTTAAAAATGTGTCAGTTTAACATCCAACGGTTGTTTCCATTGCGCGAAAGAGTTGTAAGACTATGAAAACAACCGTTGTATGTTGAACTGACACATTAATGACTCCGCTCCGCTCGCAGTGGAAAGCCGGTATTATAGCTGTACCCGCCGCACAAGAGGAATGACAAATAAAACAACATACAAATATCGTTTTCATGGTCATACAACTTTTAGACACTATGAGAACGATCATTGTATGAAAAAGATCATTTCTGTTTTTCGGTGGGAACATGACTTGAGGGAAAAGGATACCTACTCGCTTTCCATACAAACGTAGTCAACTGTTACCTGCCTGGATAAAGACATTAGAGTAAACATATCTATGCCATAAAACCTACATAACTATTTATGTCGTAACCATGTTTTTTTTTTCAATTTGTTAACTCGAATTCAAATAAAATTTGAAATACAGAATATGATAACAATCAAAACGTAAGGGCATGGTCATGGCTGATATAGGTTTTATGGCATAAACATAGGTTCTCTAAGGTCTCTAAGGTCATTTAGGGAGGACACAGTCGACTATGTTTGTATGGAGAAAGAAGAGTTTACCTTTAAGGGCGCAAAGTATTGTAGCTCTCTCACAATCTCGTGTTTCGAGTGGGTGTAACGATCGACGTATAGACGCTGAACCGGCAGTAATGCATGTAAACTGTCCTACCAATACGAAACGAGATCGGTCGTAGAGGTTCTGCTAGTATCGTGTTGTTGGTCATGGGCTAGAGGGGAGCATGCGCTAAGCGACGCGACACTCGGTCGGAGGATGGTGGTCGGTCTCGGGGTACGGGGTACGGGCGGTCGATCTGGTTTCGTGGTAGGGGGGCGGGGAGTGGTGGCGGTGAGTGGACCACTGGCGAGGAAACCAATTGAAGAAGACACATCGCGATTCTAGATAGCATTAGTTACCGTTCCCAGGGGATGAGGTCTTTACCGTTACTCAAAAGACCTAAGGGGCTATTCAGACAGCTTCGGTCCGATACCGAGGATCGGAAACGTATCTCCGTCCATCATCGTTTTCCATCATCGGCTTCGGATCGACGGCTGTGAATAGCCCCAACCTGTTAGGTCTAATTCCGGAAAAATAGCCCGTAATCAAGTACCAGGTCATAGTCAAGATTGGCCTATGCACTAACCATATGATAGAACAAAACTTTAGCTTGAATCTGGTCTTGAGTATAGACTTTTAAGACAACTGCTCTAGACAGAAACTGTCAGAAATCGGTACTTAAGAGTAGATTTTGAGTTTTTGTTCTATAAAAGCCTTGATGCGTGAAAGGAAGCAAAGATTGGGGGGTAATAGTTGGTGGGTAGTCGATCGGTGTTCCATCGTGGGTGGTTCGCGGCGATGGTCGATCCCCATCACCATCACCATCCTCTGCCCGGTGCCGCAGGTCGGGGTCGTTCCGTGCCGCCCGGCCGCGCCAGCCGCCGCCCGCCACCGCGCCCATGTCGATGTCGGTCTCCGCGCACCCGCTGCTGCCGCTGCCGCCCGGCTCTGAAGGTAACCCAACCCAACCCCACCCAGCCCAATCCAATCAACCCAGCACCCACACATAATCGTCACACACGTCTGGACAATCTGGTAGTACCATTTGGGCCCGTGGCAGCTCTGCTTATAGAGACCGAACAGTAGCGTTTGGGGATCCGATCGGTCTATAACTGATCGCTGACGGTTGCTCCTGGGAGTGGCCTGACGGTACAGCGGACCCCTTCGTTTATATCTAAAGTGGTAATTGTTGGGGACGGTATAACATATGTGCATAGTTTAGTCGTCCGGGGTCTCGTTCTTACACACACATCCAGCTCTCCTTAAGAGAACCGAACACACTAGCGTTTGGGGACACGATCTGTCTATAACTGATCCCGGATGGTCGCTCTTGGGAGTGGCCTGATGGTACAGCGGACCATGGTACCCCTCCTGCAAGTCAAAATGTTGGCCGCCAAGTGGGGACGCTAAATCATAATATATTGTTAGTTCAGTTGTATCAGGGATTGTACCCACCCACACAGTACATTTACACCTTCAGCTCAGGTTTCTTTGTTCGACATGCGATTAGTTCAAGTTACTGATGCGAATGGTATTGTTTTGTATCGAGATGATTCTTTAAAAAATCCAAACGTTTTGTGAAATGATTACAAAAAATACAAAATGGGAACGCTACAGAATGTTTCACAATGTTTAAAACAGTTTTGAGATTCGTTTCTTAGAAAATTTTACTGTCTGTAACTAAAACAAATCGTACTTTAAATATGGGAACTGAGTCTTAAACACAGAACATACATACCCGGGCATGCGGTCTGAAAGTAAACCGTGGAAGCTACCGCGGATAGTCTTATGTGTGACATGTTACATATAAACTCCTCCAAAACAAACAAACCCCCCGAAACGCTCCCTGTTCTATGTATCTGTGTTCTGCGCTTTAACAATATCACTATTACCGATACCATCATTTCGTTCCTATCGATTTCTTGTCGCTCATATTATAAAAATTGCTGAATGTCCAGTGAGTAGTGAGTTACCCCGCTGTTAGGGTTAGTTCCAACCCAGCTACACTTGTACTGACACGTCGATTGTGTTGTGTGTCCTTGCAGCGATTTCCCTGGAGTGGGAGGCCCAGCCTCACTACTTGGAGGCTTCTCTGATGATGAAGGGATACAGTGCGGGGACGGCGCGCGCGGCGGCCGCGGCGCAGCGGAGCCGGACGCTGCCGGTCGGCTCTCGCCCGCCGCTAGAAGCTACCGCCTATGTCACCACGAGGGAACGAGTAAGGAACATTTTTCACGTTTATTTTAAGAACACGTTACACCACACTCTTTTAAATAATAAGAAGTTAAAGTACACTTGTCTAAACGTTATACAATATTTATTTTTACTACTAAACTACTACTTTGATCGCTACCACGGCAGGTGTAACCCAGCCAAAACTTCGACGCAATGAAAAAAAATCCATAGCGTAATTTCTTTTAATAATAATGAATTGAAATTATGTGTACATTGTTTTATTTTTTAAAGTGATTTCTACACTTGGATGACTGATGATAATTTTTTGGAAAGTATTTCTTTAAATTATCATTGTATGTACATAAAAAAAAAGTGAATAAATTTCCTTTAATTCACAGATTAGATATTATTTTACCCCGCGGGGAAAATATTTTTTCTTGGTTCATTTTTTAATGTAATTTACTTTAATGTAATGTAATATCAGTCTTAATGGCTAAGTTGATTAAAGTAATTACAATTTGAAACCTCAATAATACAGTTTCTAAAATAAGACTTCGGTTTTATACTTACTTATAGACGCTAAATCACAGTATAGATTTTCGCTTCTTGTTAGAAATTTTTCGTTTTGTTTCTTTCAGCTCGCAAAACTGTACTGCAATCAGTCAATCGTAAGGACCCTTAAAAGTTGTCCTATACGTCGTTTTATAATCTTTTCTGTAATTCATTCATGTCTAACAACCTTTGATTATAATAACGTGTCCGCTAATTTTCATATAACGTCTCTGCTACTCATAATATCGTTAAGGGTGCTGTCCTCAAAATTGTATCGTTTTTAACCGGCTTCCAAAAAAGGAGGAGGTTCTCAATTCGTCGGTTTTTTTTAAATATGTTTTTTTATGTATGTTCCCTGATTACTCGAAAGATACCTCGAACGATTTGGATAATTCTTTTTTTGTTCGAAAGGAGATATCTCACAGGTGGTCCCATAAATTGGTAAAGATCTTCGGAGTGATGAACACAATTGCACCTGGAGAGTGCAGTAAATTGCTCAGTTTTCGATTTCCACCAGTAGTATAAGGCCATAAGGAATCGATACCCATGAATAAGGCATCTGAAACCACCTTCTCATTAGAAAACTCCTTAATGATTAAAGTCTTTTGCTGTTATATGACGTTTTAAAGTTGATAGATAGAGTTCATTACATTACATAACTAAGTCATCTATTAATCATCGTTTATGAGTTAGGGGTTTAATGTTAAACTTGAGGACTACCCCCTTAATGTTAGACCAAATTGGAGGTTGACGTTCATCTCTCATACATTAACATTACGCATGAGTTATATATTTTTATGAAAATTTAATCGTTCATAGTGTCTTATTTGAGTAGCTTCATCAAATGTGCTTGGTTAAGAGCTAACCCTTCTAATTTAATATTTTTAGCTGTGTATAGGACAATCGAGCGAAAACAAGCTTAGGCTAACGAACCCACTTTTTCCATGTCTACAACTATCATTTGACTTTGGGGTTCCGTATCCAAAGGGTAAAACAGGGCTCTGTTACTGAGACTCCGCTCTCTGTCCGTCTTTAATCAGGCTATATCGCATGAACCGTAATAGCTAAACAGTTTTCTGAAAAAAAAAACTGAAAATCAATCCAAATAATTTATCAGTGTATGAAGAGGTTTACTATCGAGCAAAGTAATTTATTAAAGAAGTTCTTTATCAAGCAAACTTATTTAAATCGTGTATTCGCCTAAACCTGAAAAACATGATTATTGAACTACATTTTTATTGAACCACAAAAATCAAGTGGACACAGTACGGCGTTTCCCATTCATTTACCCTCGCTTATTCTCGCTCGCTTGGCTTGTACCAGCTTTTATTGTAATTTTATAAGCAACATTTCTTTTTGTTTATTGCTCAAGGCGTTTTACAAGAAATAATGTACAGAGAGAAAGCATAATCGTTAATGCTCCGTATCACGTGGGCTCAAATCCTGTCACGGGAGAAGTTTTGATGATGCATATCTACTTGTATAATATTTCTATTTAAGTAATGGGTGCGGAATATGTATATATGTTACTTAATCGTCGTACTGCACAAGCACATGTCATGTAGCACCGTTTGAGTACTGATCGCACGCCGTACGCCGCGCCGTATGCCGCGCGGAGAGAGTACAGCGTTACTTGTTGTAGGCCGAGCTGGTGACCGTGCAGAGGTCAACCATCATCCTATGGAGGAGTCGCCTCCGCCTCGTCGGACGATGACACCATTGGTGAGTTACTCAGGGGCCTCTGACCAACAACAAATTTAATGTTGGTTGACCGTAATGACATTGAAATTATATTTTGGTTACTTTCATTACGCGAATATGCCATCAGGTTGCATGTTTGCAGACTGTCCCTTCTTAAAGCGGTTTGGTTCACCTAGTGTTCAGAGTCTCTAACGAGACGAGACGTCTCTAAC